>JAOWBW010000943.1:0-303307 GCA_026119855.1 Campanula takesimana
AAGAGAACCAGCTGGACTCACACAAGAAAGTACAAGTAGATATTTACTTGAACAACGGGAGAAGAACTAATCCAAATGTAGTGGACTAGCTCAACAAGGAACATGCTTCAAGTAATCAAGAAGTCACCTTGTATCAAGAAAATGTATGCAATGTTTGCACATACACAACAAGAACATGTCTCATACACGTTAGTGCTTACTTATAGCACTTTCTAGTTCACTACCATACATATGTATTGGTGTCAAGTCAAGTACAAGATTTTATTATCTTATATTCAAGTCTTAATCAATTCTTTGGATGTTCAAATCACGTACAAGCTTTTAATGTCTTATACTTCAAGTTATATCCCAATCTTTAGACATTCAAACAAGTATAAGAGTTATACATTTACTCTTACAAAATCCCAATCCTATTCTTAGGATGTTCAAGTCTAAGACCTTATGCTAATGCCTCTAAGGTGCACAATCATTGGTTTCAAGACAAGTATAACACATTAGTGCTTGTTCATAGCACTTTCAAGACATAAGAAGAGTTACAACTCTTATACTTATGTTCAATGTCCTAAAACACCTATCTAGATGCTCTAGACAATCACCTTAAAACCTCATTAATTTAGTCTTTGAATAGCCCTCTGAGTCTCGGTTATTCAGCTTCTTTCGGATCTTGATTCCGACTTTCCTATAGAAAGTTATGAAGGAAACCATTCAAGAAGGAAAAATCAGAATTTCCACTTGGCACGACCGTGTATGCAAAAGTGGCACGACCGTGCTATCAAGGTCAAGAGGTTTTTTTCACAAACTTCATTTTTGGCACGACCGTGCCCATAAAAGGCACACGACCGTGCTAACACTGCCGAGGGATTTTCACCCAAAATTCATTTTCGGCACGACCTTGCCCATAAAAGGCGCACGACCGTGCTAACACACTGCGAGGGATTTTTGCCTAAAGGCGATATTTGGCACGACCGTGCCAAATAAAGGCGCACGACCGTGCTCAGCACAATTTGGTAGATTTCCCCTGAGTTCAAACTTAACAATTCTCCGTCCCAAGCTTAGGAGTAACTTTTCACTAACAATTAACAATACCAAGGAGTGCATACAAGTTCCAAAACTATTACTTTCATTTCTAGTTATTCCCTTTTACAGTAGAATTTTACTCCCTTTGTCCCACAATTACAAGTACCACAAAAATCACCCCAAACACAAAATTAACAATCACAAGTATTGAGAATAACATTTATGCATGTTATTACAAGCAAGGGGGAGCTAATAACTTACCTAGTCAAAATTCAAGTTGACCAAAACTTATTTCTGTTCGGCCTGGAACGCTCTATTCAACGCCACGAATATTAATCCGGGATCGGAATCAAGAACGGATGGATAATTAAACTCGAGGAGTCGAGAATAGGGTGAAACCCTAACCTAGCTTTTTAGAACAGAAGGAGTATGCGTAAGAAATTTGGGGAAAATGACTTTCCCAGGCAACCCAAGTCTTGATATACTTGGAAGTTTCAAAAATGACACTTAGGCCCCTCAAGTTTCACTTTTAACAAAAAGACCCCTAAAGTCAAATTTTCACAAATGACCCAGAAGTCAAAACTAGACATTTAATCACCTTAACTATTTAAAGCAGTTAAAACTTTAACCCAAATAAAACTAACACATAATATGCAAGTTCAAGTATTTAACAAATATGTCAAATATTTAACAAGAAATTCGATGGGTGTTACATCCTCCCCACCTTAAAGAAAATTCGCCCACGAATTTTACTTACCAAGATTTTCAAATAGGCTCGGGTATTTATCTCGCATCTCTTTCTCGGTTTCCCAAGTAGCTTCTTCAATTTCATGATTCCTCCACAGGACCTTCACAATAGGAATCCTTTTGGTACGCAAAACTTGCTCTTTCCAGTCAAGAATTTCAACAGGTTGTTCCTCATATGATAAATCAGGCTGAAATGGAATAGCCTCATACTCAAGAACATGTGATTCATCTGCCATATACTTGCGAAGCATAGATACATGGAACACATCATGAATACCAGATAAAGAAGGAGGTAAAGCCACTTTATAAGCCAACTTCCCAACTCTTTCAAGAATCTCAAATGGACCGATATAACGAGGAGATAACTTTCCTTTCTTCCCAAATCTCTTTATACCTCTACGAGGAGAGACCTTCAAGAATACAAAGTCACCTACCTGGAATTCAAGATCCCTTCTACGATGATCTGCATAACTCTTTTGTCTACTCTGAGCTGTGCGCAATCTATCTCGAATGAGTTTCACACTTTCAACTGACTGTTGAACCATTTCAGGACCCAAGAGTCTAGCTTCTCCCACTTCATCCCAGCATATAGGAGATCGACATTTTCTGCCATAAAGAGCCTCATAAGGAGCCATTTCAATGCTAGACTGAAAACTGTTATTATAAGCAAACTCAGCCAAAGGAAGATGAGTATCCCAACTGCCTTTAAAATCAATAACACAAGCACGTAACATATCCTCAAGAATCTGTATAAGTCTCTCAGATTGCCCATCAGATTGAGGATGAAAGCTGTACTGAAATTCAATTTAGTACCCATAGCACCCTGAAGAGCCTGCCAGAATCGAGAAGTAAAACGAGGATCTCTGTCAGATACAATACTCACAGGAACCCATGCAGTCAGACTATCTCCTGAACATATAAAGATGCCAACTGAGACAATGAATATCCCATGGAAACAGACAAGAAGTGAGCTGATTTAGTCAATCTGTCCACTATAACCCAAACAGCATCATGGCCTCGTCTGGTACGTGGCAAACCAGTCACAAAATCCATAGTAATATGCTCCCATTTCCACTCTGGAATTTCCAATGGTTGCAACAAACCTGCTGGACGTTGATGTTCCACTTTTACTTGTTGACAAGTCAAACATTTGGATACATACTCAGCAATCTCTCTTTTCATATTGTTCCACCAGAAATATTTCTTCAAGTCTTGATACATTTTAGTACTTCCAGGATGAATAGTATACTTGGCTTTGTGAGCCTCTTCAAGAACTTTCTTCTTAATCTCAGGATCAACTGGAATACAAACTCGACTTCGGAAGGTAAGAATTCCATCACTGTTGAAAGAAAAATCTGATTGCTTTCCTTCATTTATTCCACTAATGATTTTCTGCAGTTCAGAATCCATTACCTGAGCTTCTTTGATCTGTTGGAGTAAATCTGAAGTAGCTTTTATATTAGCAATGATAATTCCATGATTTGATTCACAAGGATTCCAGTCACACAAACTCTTCAAACATCTTCCATTCACGAATCATCAAACAAGAAATATAAGTCTTTCGCTCTCAGTGCATCTGCCACAACATTGGCTTTTCCTGGATGATAAAGGATAGTACAATCATGATCCTTCAATTTCTCCATCCATCTACGCTGCCTCATGTTAAGCTCTTTTTGAGAAAACAAGTACTTCAAGCTCTTATGATCAGTAAAGACTTCAAATTTGGTTCCATACAAGTAATGCCTCCATTTATGCAAAGCAAAAATAATCGCAGCCAACTCTAAATCATGAGTAGGATAATTCTTTTCATAAGGAGATAATTTTCGAGAAGCATAAGCTATTACCTTGCCATCTTGCATTAGAACACAACCCAATCCTTCTTTAGAAGCATCAGTATAAACCATGAAATGCTCGGAACCATTAGGCAAAGCCAAGACTGGAGCTGTAGTCAAACGCCTTTTCAACTCCTGAAAACTTGCTTCACATTTGTCATTCCACTCAAAAGAAATAGCTTTTCGAGTCATATTAGTCAATGGAGTAGCAATCTTGGAGAATCCCTCAATGAACCTCCGATAATAACTAGCCAAGCCCAAGAAACTACGGATTTCAGTCACTGTAGTTGGCCTCTTCCAGTTAACAACTGCTTCAACTTTGGAAGGATCTACTGCAATACCAGTAGCAGACACAACATGCCCAAGAATGAAACCTCTTCTAACCAGAAAGCACATTTGCTGAATTTTGCAAATAGTTGTTTCTCACGAAGAACTTGTAATACTATTCTGAGATGTTGTTCATGCTCAGCCCGTGACTTAGAATACACAAGAATATCATCAATGAATACCACCACAAAACAATCAAGATATGGCTTGAATATACGGTTCATCAAATCCATAAATACAGCTGGAGCATTTGTCAAACCAAATGGCATAACAATAAATTCATAATGCCCATACCTGGTACGGAAAGCTGTCTTTGGTATATCCTCAGATCTGATTTTCAACTGATGATAACCACTTCTCAAGTCAAGCTTCGAATACACTACTGAACCCTGAAGCTGATCAAACAAGTCATCAATATGAGGTAACGGATATTTGTTCTTGATAGTTACCTGATTAAGATCTCTGTAATCAATACACAATCGCAGAGTCCCATCTTTCTTTCTGACAAATAACACTGGTGTACCCCACGGTGATACACTAGGCCTGATAAAGCCCCTTTCAAGCAATTCCTCAAGCTGTGTTTTCAACTCTCTTAACTCAGCTGGAGCCATTCTATAAGGTGCTTTAGAGATTGGTGCTGTACCTGGTAATAACTCAATACAGAACTCAAGCTCTCGATCAGGTGGCATACTATACTCAGAAGAGAACACATCTGAAAATTCAGACACAACAGGAATATCCTCCATCTTGGGAACAGATAAACTCTGATCAAGTACACATGCGAGATACCCGGCACAACCACGTGATAAAAGTTTTCTAGCTTTTAAAGCAGAAATAACATGTATAGCACATAAAGGCCTATCACCTTCAAAGGAAAAATCAGGCAAACCAGGAATAGAAAAAGTTACTACTTTTTATAACAATCAACAGATGCATGATGCACATATAGCCAATCCATGCCAAGAATCACGTCAAAGTCCCTTATAGGTAACACGACTAGGTCAGCAAGAAGGGCATGATCACCCACAAGAACCTCACATTTCTTGTAAACCTCAGAAGTAAACATGCAATCTCCCATAGGGGAAGATACTTCTAGCACACAAGGCATAGAATCAGGAAGAACATGCAAATGCGACACAAAATGAGATGCCACATAAGAATGAGATGAGCCTGGATCTATCAAGACTCGCGCTCTCGTACTAGAAAGTAATATAATACCTCCTATGACCGCAGAAGACTCAGCTACACCCTGCTGATCTAAAGCAAACACTCGACCCTGAACTTTGGTCGACCCCCACTATCTCTCTTGGAACCTGAGACTGGTTGACTTGTACCCCCAACTTGATTTACTTTACTTTTAGAACAATTTCTAGCAAAGTGCCCCGCTTCACCACACACTATACACTTTCCTTGCTTTAGCCAACACTTGTCTTCAGAATGGCCTTCTTTTGAACAATAGCCACATACTCTCCTGGGACCTTGGACTGTTGTCCTCGAACCAGTTGATACACTACCTTTGCTTTCAGTTGGCTGTCAGAATCGACGATCTTGGCGGCCAGATTTTCCACCTTTAGAACCAGATCCCTGAGCCTTTTCTGATACACGACCAGTCATGGTTGTTCCCAACTTCACCTTGTGTTCTTCGATATCATTTTCAATGGTATAAGCCTTCTCCACTGCTTGCTGATAGCTAGTGAGTTGTAAAGAAAGAAGTTGCTTCCTATACTCAGTCCTTAACCCTTTAACAAATCTCTGGGCCTTCTTAGCTTCATTTGGAACTAAGTGATCACAATACCTCGCCAATTCTGTGAACTTGGTTGAGTATTGCCCCACGGTCAGACTTCCTGCTCCAGATTAAGAAATTCCATCTCTTTCCTATCTTGGACTACTGTTGGAATAAACTGTGACTTGAATGCCTTAAGAAAATTCTCTCATGTCTGAGGTATACCTTCCAGTTCCCAGCTTTTACTCAACACTTGCCACCAATGTTCAGCGGCTTTCTCAAGTTTAAAGGTTGCAAAAGTTACCTTATCACCACCCGCACATCTCAAGGCTGTAAAGATCTTCTCAATACTTTCAATCCACTCCTCTGCCTTTTTAGCATCAAATTCCCCATCAAAACTACGAGGTTTCAGCTTCAAGAACCTTGTAAGGCGATTAGGATAATCCCAGTCAACATTATCAACCATTTCTTCTTGAGGAGTTATAGATCTCAGCTGATTACTGCCACTAGTACCTTCAGAACTCATTGTACCTGTAGGTAAACACTCAGCGTTATTAATAACACCCCAAGACTCACCCATACCTAGGCCATAGACCCTATCCAGACTTAGAGCAAACCAAGGTAGCTAAACAGGGTAGCTAAACCAGGGTAGCTCTGATACCAACCTGACACGCCCCCAGGTCCCGGGATCCCCTAATAGAACCTCGAACCTGGATGGGAGTGCCTGACGAGAAACAAGAAACTTAATGACATTTGTTTAACAAACTGACATGATATATATACTCTAGAGTAAGGAGCTATACTAGCTCACAACACGAGTTCTAGACAAGAAAATTTAAAACCAAACTTAATACATACACAGCGGAAACATGCCTAGCACATAAGCTGGCATTAAGAGTATTATACAAGATGTCTAGTGACAACAAGAACTGTCTACCCCAAAATAAGGAGTTACAAAACCCATAATACATCGTCCTCACCAAGTGTAAAAGGACACAAGCCCCAAAATAATCACGACCTGCGAAGCAAGCTCCCAACTATGTCGAGCCTCACTGCGCACTATCCTTCTTTTCCTGGGGGGGAGCAAATAAAGGGTGAGATAAATCTCAGTAAGCTATTAGATGCAACTACATGACATGCTATCATGCAATTCAAGTAGATACTCAAGTAATCATATATTAAGTATCATCAAGTAACAAGTATATGAGAGGATAATCCACTCATCCAGTAGCACATAAAGCTAACCAAGCAAGTTATAAGGATATTGCTTCCTTCCTTATTCCTCCCAAGAATACCATTGTTGTCGAAGCTTGTATTACTTTGACATCACGATCAATAACAGGAACTGATTATTCAGTATATCAGAAGACCCGGTAACCAGTGTCATTCTCATATCAGTACTCATGATTATTCATGAGGTGTTCGGGACGGGAAATTAGCATTCACTTTAGTCAGGCTTATTGCTCCAACTAAGGAAGCTATGCCCTTACTATGGCCGGTAGTAAGGGGTCGGGCGGAAATACATAGGGACCCGATTGTCACTTAAACCCCAGCTCTCGCGACAAGCGTGAACCTATACATTTTCGAACAAGCAAGGAGAACCAGCTGGACTCACACAAGAAAGTACAAGTAGATATTTACTTGAACAACGGGAGAAGAACTAATCCAAATGTAGTGGACTAGCTCAACAAGGAACATGCTTCAAGTAATCAAGAAGTCACCTTGTATCAAGAAAATGTATGCAATGTTTGCACATACACAACAAGAACATGTCTCATACACGTTAGTGCTTACTTATAGCACTTTCTAGTTCACTACCATACATATGTATTGGTGTCAAGTCAAGTACAAGATTTTATTATCTTATATTCAAGTCTTAATCCAATTCTTTGGATATTCAAATCACGTACAAGCTTTTAATGTCTTATACTTCAAGTTATATCCCAATCTTTGGACATTCAAACAAGTATAAGAGTTATACATTTACTCTTACAAAATCCCAATCCTATTCTTAGGATGTTCAAGTCTAAGACCTTATGCTAATGCCTCTAAGGTGCACAATCATTGGTTTCAAGACAAGTATAACACATTAGTGCTTGTTCATAGCACTTTCAAGACATAAAGAAGAGTTACAACTCTTATACTTATGTTCAATGTCCTAAAACACCTATCTAGGTGCTCTAGACAATCACCTTAAAACCTCATTAATTTAGTCTTTGAATAGCCCTCTGAGTCTCGGTTATTCAGCTTCTTTCGGATCTTGATTCCGACTTTCCTATAGAAAGTTATGAAGGAAACCATTCAAGAAAGAAAAATCAGAATTTCCACTTGGCACGACCGTGTATGCAAAAGTGGCACGACCGTGCTATCAAGGTCGAGAGGTTTTTTTCACAAACTTCATTTTTGGCACGACCGTGCCCATAAAAGGCACACGACCGTGCTAACACTGCCGAGGGATTTTCACCCAAAATTCATTTTCGGCACGACCTTGCCCATAAAAGGCGCACGACCGTGCTAACACTGCCGAGGGATTTTTGCCTAAAGGCGATATTTGGCACGACCGTGCCAAATAAAGGCGCACGACCGTGCTCAGCACAATTTGGTAGATTTCCCTGAGTTCAAACTTAACAATTCTCCGTCCCAAGCTTAGGAGTAACTTTTCACTAACAATTAACAATACCAAGGAGTGCATACAAGTTCCAAAACTATTACTTTCATTTCTAGTTATTCCCTTTTACAGTAGAATTTTACTCCCTTTGTCCCACAATTACAAGTACCACAAAAATCACCCCAAACACAAAATTAACAATCACAAGTATTGAGAATAACATTTATGCATGTTATTACAAGCAAGGGGGAGCTAATAACTTACCTAGTCAAAATTCAAGTTGACCAAAACTTATTTCTGTTCGGCCTGGAACGCTCTATTCAACGCCACGAATATTAATCCGGGATCGGAATCAAGAACGGATGGATAATTAAACTCGAGAAGTCGAGAATAGGGTGAAACCCTAACCTAGCTTTTTAGAACAGAAGGAGTATGCGTAAGAAATTTGGGGAAAATGACTTTCCCAGGCAACCCCAAGTCTTGATATACTTGGAAGTTTCAAAAATGACACTTAGGCCCCTCAAGTTTCACTTTTAACAAAAAGACCCCTAAAGTCAAATTTTCACAAATGACCCAGAAGTCAAAACTAGACATTTAATCACCTTAACTATTTAAAGCAGTTAAAACTTTAACCCAAATAAAACTAACACATAATATGCAAGTTCAAGTATTTAACAAATATGTCAAATATTTAACAAGAAATTCGATGGGTGTTACAGTATCCTAGGCTTAGTGCTAGGGCATGGAGAGGTTGAGGTTAATGATTGGGAATTTCTTAGATTTTAAGGCTAGGGTATCGAACAAGCGTTTGGAAGGAATACCGTATCCTAAGCATGAGGCTATGGTTTAGAGAAACTGGCGTTAAAGACCATAATTTTCCTAGGTTTTGGGACTAGGGTTTAGAAATATCCTAGTGTAGACACCCCGCCTTGGACCTCTCATGTCCCGATTGCATACACATTCTCTGTCTTCCTCTTTTCTGTTAAGTTTTGTTACTTTTCGTTAATTTTCGTACTTTCTGTTAAGTTCCTGACTTACTCCATTAGTATTGGACTTGACTAAGTGACAAAGTCAACCTTAAGTCTTTGTCTACTGTGTTTTGTTGACTTTCGAGGTGTTCGTTATGTTTCTGACTAATTTCGTTAGTTTCGGGGCTTAACTGCATAACGGGGTTAACTTTTGGGCTAAAATATGGATTTTATGAAGATGGGACGAGCGCGCCTTTGCCCTCCTTTGTGAGAGGCGTGCGCCTCCCATAGGGGGGTGGGACGTGCGCGCTTCCCACCTTCAGAATCTCAGATTTTGCCAAATTTCCCACCTTTTCTGATTTGTAACCTCCAAGGCCATTACTCATATGCTTGATCCGGGGAAAGACCATCTTTGTGACCACAAACACTCTCCCTACACCTATAAATACCTCTTCATTACACCATGGAAGAGAGGAAGAATTCTTGGCTTAAAAACTCTCTTAAACTAAAAGGTTCATTTTCAAGAGTGGTTACTATAGACAAATTGGTTATTCCCCATTCAAGCCCAAGGTACAATGCCCAGTTTCTCCTTCTAAACTCTTTTATTTATCTTTATCAAAACTCTTTATTGGCTTTCTTCATTTTTCATCTCTTCTAATGTGTATGCAATCTCCAGAAAAAGGAATACAATCAAAAGGCCACTTCACTATTGAAGTTTGGTCAAGGTTACATTCCAACATTCTAAACTTCATTTTAATTTATCATTCATTTCTTAATGTAAGTTTACTGAGGCCGAAAAGGGTAAAAATGTTACAGGTTCGGGTAACCAAGGGGGACAAGCTAAAGGAGCTATAGCTTCTAGATTGGAATATGGGGCCATCAAGATTTTGGGTAACCATGATCAGTGAATGAACAGGGTGGAAGAGGGTGAGTTTGTTCCACCCAAATCAGGGGGATATCGGGTTCAATAGTTCTGGTGGAGAATATTTCACTAGAGCAGGATAAAGTGGAACTTGAGGAATTGGCCAAGGTTCAGCAGCAGCAGCCGCAGAAGCCGCAGCAGATTCCGACCAGTGGTAACACTTTTGCTGTTTTAGATGGGTTGGATGATGAAGGGGTGGCAGTCAAGGAAACAGCGGAGAAACTACCTTTGTGTGTGGTGAACACGGATACTGCTGATGCAGAAGGACAGTCTGCGCTTATCACTTCTATCGCCCGAATGATCGGTCTTTCTATCATGATGCGGTGTAGGTTGTGTGCGGTGTTTAGAGACCGGATCCGAAGATTGCCTACGTTCCTCTTAATGCGAGACGCTCAGGTCAGCGTAGTTCGAGAAGAATTTAGAATAGGTAGAAGAATCGGGATCATGCATAATGATGGGGGATTTTACCTAAATATTAAGGTTTAGAAGTAGTTCCTAGATCATGTTCGGGTTGATGAACCCTAGATCATCATCGGCTATGAAATAACATATTAATCATGAAGATCGCAACCCTAATCTAGCATAAATAAGGTTTTAATCTAAGAACATGAAGAACATGCGAAGAATATATTATGAACATATGAAAGATATGAAGAACATATGAATAAACATGTTAAGAACATGAATATTATGGATCTAAACCAAGAACATGGCAAGAACATTAAGAAAAAGTTAGAAAACTTACCTATGTTGGCAAGAACTAATCTTGGATCTTCTTTGGAACTTTAAGGATGTTCTTGGATGCTTGAATGCCTTGTTTTGAGAGCAAATTCGTCACTTAGGTAGCTAAAACTTGATCAGAATTCGGATCCTTAATTATGAGGCAAGGGAGTCCTTTATATAGTAAACTGGCTGAGAGATCTGACGGCTGAGATCATCTGAGGCAACCATGGCCGCCTGGCCAAGGGAGGAGGTGGCCGCGTGGCCAAGATTCCTGGTGTAGATACCCGGGAAACCACAGCTTGGCTAGAGCGGTGAATTATCCTAGGATGTCTAACTTGTTTTTAGAGTCGCCACCTATGTTTTGAGGAACATAAGAAAAACCTATTGATTGTAGCCTAAGTTTGATTACGAAAACAGAGATTCTTTGTTTTGAGGTTCGGGGATTAGGTTACGAGATGGGAAGTACCGAAACACCCATCTCGCTTAAGTTGGTCTTGCTTGATCAAAATCTACATGAATGAAAATGTTCTTCTTCTTCTTCTTTAAGTCATAAAAAGGGGGTTTAAAATAGGATTTGGAATGTAGGAGATAACTCCTTAACCAACCTCAATGAGATGAGGTGATCATTAGATTCATGTCCCAAAATGATTTGAGTGATTGCACATTTGATTAAAGTAAGAGAGAGAGAGAGGAGATGAAGTAGAAAAGAAAGGAAAAGATGTACTTTTACCCACAATTTGAAGAACTTCAAGTGTTGCTTGATGAGATCCTTGGAGAACCTTTAGAAAGTGATTTTTTTGTCTAGTTTTCGATCCTTGAAAATGGAGGTAAAGGGAGGTTTTTATAGGTGAAAGAGGGGTGTTTTTGGTGCCATAACTCAGTCACCAAGAAATCCTTCCCGGGCAAAATCTTGTAAATTGAGCAAGGGAGGGAATCCTGGCCAGAAATCTGTAACTGACGCCCAGAGGCGCGCGCTTCCTGCCTTGGGGGTGGGAGGCGCGCGCGCCTGGCTCCTCCTGTCGGAGGCGCGCGACTCAGAGAAGGCAATTTTGACAGAATGGACTAGAAAGTCAGCCCTGTCATTCAGTTTAGTCCCTGGACTTAACGAAGTCAGTCAGGAACTTAACGGAAGTGACAGAAACTAATGAGAAACCATTAAAATGGGGAGAAACACAAAATCAAATGTGCAATCGGGGTGAGCGGTCCAAGGCGGGGTGTCTTCAGAGCCCCTCGGCGACGTGGATTGCAAAGCAAAACGCGTCGACGAAAGTTAAAAACACCCGCCGAGGACATCACCAAGAAAAGGCAAAGACTTGATGAAAGCAGGAATTTGAAATTGCGAGAGATAGTGGTGCGCTCCCTGTGTGAGCGGCTTTTGTTGATAGAGGGGGTGGCATGATCCATTAGGTGAACCTGCCGACTGAATGTTTTGAATGAGGCCGTTAGTGAACCTTTTGATGAATCCGTTAATGAATCCCTTGGATGAGTCCGTTGGTGAACCCTTGTTGACAAATCCGTTAGTGAATCCCTTGGATGAGTCCATTGGTGAACCCCTGTTGACGAATCCGTTAGTGAATCCGTTTGATGAATCCGTTAGTGAATCTCTTGGATGAGTCCGTTGGTGAACCCTTGTTGACGAATCCGTTAGTGAATCCGTTTGATGAATCCGTTAGTGAATCCCTTGGATGAGTCCGTTGGTGAACCCTTGTTGACGAATCCGTTAGTGAATCCGTTTGATGAATCCGTTAGTGAATCCCTTGGATGAGTCCGTTGGTGAACCCTCGTTGGCGAATCCGTTAGTGAATCCGTTTGATGAATCCGTTAGTGAATCCATTGGATGAGTCCGTTGGTGAACCCTTGTTGACGAATCCGTTAGTGAATCCCTTGGATGAGTCCGTTGGTGAACCCTTGTTGACGAATCCGTTAGTGAATCCGTTTGATGAATCCGTTAGTGAATCCCTTGGATGAGTCCGTTGGTGAACCCTTGTTGACGAATCCGTTAGTGAATCCGTTTGACGAAATATTGCTTTGAAGTCTCGTGCCATTTGGAGTCACACTTGACTTTTTTGAATTGTGGGGTACGGGCACAGTTGACTGCGACCAGAGAGATGTTCCTGCTGGGGATGAAATGTTGAGATTGACTCTTGAGGGGGGTGTGGCACCCGTGACAGAACTTAGGGAGTTCGGAATTTTGAAGAGGACAGCCTACTTTTGAGTGGGAGTTTCTATCCTACTTTCGATTTGTGACATGCCTTAAGGGCGGACCAGAAAAAGGTGTGCCCAACTGGGTGTCCGAGGATCGGGACAGTGTCTTGATTTAGGCTGGAGATCTCTGACAAGGCCCTTTTCTTGAAGTGATTTAGACCTGGGAGGCGCGCGCCTTCCTATGTAGGCTTGGGACGCGCGCGCACTTCAGACTGCTGGCGGGTGGCGCGCGCGTCTGGGAGGTGGAATTCCGGGCTTGACATTTGCTGACCAAAAGAGCCCCCAACAGCTAGAATATCATCTTCTGTTCGACTACTTGATTCTCACAGCTCCTTTCTGCCATTTTTGAACATCATATTATTGCTTAACTTCGCTTGTGATCAACATTTTCCATGGCTTCCAATTCTTTTGCCCTTGATGCCAAGGTCGTTAGTGCGTATGAAAAGGACTTGGGCACTTTTGTGTATTCTTTCAAGACCCATCCCAAGAAGGCCTTCATTAAAGATTTCGGGTTCCGAATTCTTTTCACCTTGCGGACGTTGAAGCCGGATTGGGATTTGTTGAGAGCTGCCGCGGCTTTCTGGGATTGCGACAGCCATACCTTCAACCTTTCAGCTAATGAAATGGTGCCGACTGTTGACGATTTCGGGGCCATCCTTGGCATGCCTTTGGCCGGTCGGATTGCCGTCCCTAAATATCACCGTGGTGCCATCGACTCTTGGGTTGGGTTAGTGAATCTCCCCATTGAGGATGTGAGGAAGATGTTGCATGGTACCGTGATTGACATAACTGAGTTGCCGATGTTCTTCAGTTTACACTCGGAGGACCCGATGGTTCAATCTTTCAAAAGAAATGCCATGGCCGTTTGTCTCTTCAGCGAAGTACTGTTTGTTACACCTTTCTGGACTGCGGACGTGCAGTTGGCTGAGATTATTTTGCAAGCTAAGGAGCAGCAATTTAGTGTAATCCCTCTTATTGTAAGGGAGACGTTGCACGGCCTTGATGAGTTACATAGGACGGGCGAGATGTGTCGGGGAAGCCCTTTGCTCTTGACCATATGGCTCCGAGAACACTTCAGAATTTATTCTCCGGATGGTGATTTGTCTCATTTTGCTGTTCATAGGAGGAAGTTATTGATCCGGGATTTATCTGAAGATGATTGGAAGAAATTCTTTGCCTCTAGGGTGACCGTCGATATTGAGTGGTGTCCTCCTTCTTGGGGTCTTCGTCCTTTTGTGGAATGGACTCTTGGTTTTTAGCACGTGGTTGTACCCGGTTTGAGAGATTCTTCGTTTTACCAGCCAGAGCGGGTTCTGCGGCAGTTCGGTCGCCAACAGACAATTCCTTTTCCGAGGGATGGAATGCTTCGTCCAGTTGCTTACATGGGTCCTGACTTCTCGAGTGAGCTTCAGTCGGCTTGGGGAGATGACCGCAATCGTTGGGCTTTCGCTCCTCTGCATCGGGGGAGTGTCTTCCTTCCCGAGAGCTACTTGGACTATTTATTTGGCACCCTTTACCGTGGCATCACTTGGGTTGATGTGCTTCGTGCCGAGTTGTTGGGACAGGGTTTTGAGCCTAGCAGCACTTTGAGATATAGGGAGGCTGCTGCTGATTCGAGTAACATTCTCGCTGACCCTTTCGGTACTCCTTTGGATGACTTTTATGCTAGGAGACGTGTTGCAACACAGAAGGTTTCGGTGCGTATTAGTGCTCCTTCGTTACCCAAGAAGAAAAGGATTGAGAGACGATCGGGTGGTCCTTTGAAAGCTAAGAGAAAATTGGATTTTTCTTAGTACCCTAAGAGATTGCAATTAGACCACTTTGTTTTAGGATTTAATGTTTTGATGTCTTTTGTTGCTCAATAAATCCGTTGTAATGGTTTGAATAATTCATTGAATGAATAAAAATTGCATTTTGTTATTTGAAGTGAATTGGGTATTTTTGATATGTTTTAGACCGCACCCGAAGGTTGCCTACGTTCCTCCAGTTGGGAGGCTCAGGTCTTCGTAGTTCAAACAAACAAAGACCATTTTTTTATTTTTTTTATTTTTTTTTTGTTGTGCACCCTGTTTTTTGCCTAGACCGCCCTTTCGGGTTTTCAATCTAGCGGGCTTCTTTTTTTGCACGTGCTCTAATTTTTGCCTAGGCCGCCCTTGCGGGTTTTCAACCTAGCGAGCGATTTTTTTTTTTTTTTTTTTTTTTTAATGGTCTTTGTTTATTAAGCGTAGAACCTCTTGAGCTTGTCGAGGTTGACCTCCTTTGGCAGCTGGTCACCATCTAAATCCATGAGCCGGACTGCACCACCGCTTAGTATCTTTTTGACCACGTACGGACCGATCCATCGGGGTCCCCATTTCCCCAGGGGATTCATGGCATTAGGAGGATGTTGTCTTAAGACCAAATCTCCCACATTGATGTTTCGAGGCTTCACTTTTTTGTTGAAAGCTTTCGCCATCCTTTGCTGATATGCCCTCGTGCGTTCGAGTGCTCTTAACCTTTTCTCGTCGAGCAAGGCTAGTTGTTCATATCGACTTTGCATCCAGTCGACCTCGTTGACTTGATTCTCGAGGAGGACCCGTAGAGATGGGACTTCAAGTTCGATAGGGAGTACGGCTTCTGAACCATAGACCAATGCATAAGGAGTTTCTCCTGTTGCGGATCGTATTGATGTGCGGTAGCCCCACAATGCTAATGGTAGCTTCTCGGGCCAATCCCTTCCTGTTGAGGCCATTTTCTTGACGATGGTCTCGATGGTCTTATTTGCTGCTTCGACTGCGCCATTTGCTTGGGGCCGGTAAGGAGATGACTTGTGCTTGGTGATCTTGTATTCTACCAAAAGTGCATCCATTTCCTTCTCAAAGTGAGAGCCGTTGTCGGAAATGATTTCATGAGGCACGCCGTATCGGCACATGATATTAATCTTTAAAAATTCGGCCACTTTCTTGGTGTTGAGGGTCCGATAGGCTTGTGCTTCGACCCACTTTGTGAAGTAGTCGACTGCCACTAGGACGAATGACTGCCCATTGCTTCCGGCAGGATGAACTTTACCGATGATGTCTATCCCCCAACAAGAGAAAGGCCAAGGTGTGACCATGTTGTAAAGTTGTGAGGGTGGAGCATGTTGCAGATTAGCGTGGAATTGGCACTTGGCACACCTTTTGACTTTCTCGATACAGTCTCGTTCCATAGTGCTCCAATAGTAACCAATGCGAAGTATCTTCTTGACTAGCATAAACCCATTCATGTGGGGTCCACATTCTCCTTCGTGCACTTCACACATTATCTCTTGAGCTTCGGTCTCATTGGCGCATAGGAGATTGATCCCGTCGTGGTGCCTTTTATAGACTCGGTCCCCAATCAGTACGTACCGAGAGGCTAACCTTTGCAGAGCTGCTTGAGACTTCTTATTGATGTTCTCGGGATAAGTGCCGTCTTTGAGGAAGTTCATGATATCCGAATACCACGGAGAGTTTGTTTGAACCTCGTTGATCTCGATACTCATGCAATATGCCGGACTGTTCTTTCGAGCAATTTTGAAAGGCTTCACCATTTTCCCTTTGGGCATTTCAACTAATGAAGCTATAGTGGCCAGTGCATCGGCGAAGCGATTCTTATCCCTTGGCAGGTAGTTGAAAGTGATCTCTTGGAATTGTTCAACCAGTTCTTCAAGGTGCTGACCATATTGTTGGAGAGTCGGGTCTTGGGTTCGCCATTTACCCGATTGCTGATTGATAAGGAGCAAAGAGTCGCCGAACACTTCTAGTTTCGTGACGTTTCTTTCGAGAGCTGCTTCGAGCCCTGCTATGCATGCTTCGTACTCGGCAATGTTGTTGGTAGCTTCGAATTCCAGGCGTATGGCAATGGGAGTGTAGATGTCTTTTGGATCGACAAGCAATACCCCTATACCAAAACCGTGTTTATTGGCGGCGCCATCGAAAAAAAGTTGCCACTTGTCTTCCTCGGTTGCAGTACAAATTAACTGCTCGTCGGGGAACTGTACCTTCCCCCTTCACTTCGTCACACGGGAATTCGGCAAGCTGGTCACTGAACACTTTCCCCCTGACGGATTTTAGTGTGACGTAAGTGATATCATAGCCGGCGAGCATGAAGTACCATTTGGCTATTCTTGTTTACATGAAAGGCTTCTCGAAGATGTAGCGGAGCGGGTCCACCTTTGCTACTAGCTTGATCGGAAAAGATTCCATATAGTGTTTGAGCTTTTGAGTGACCCAAACCAATGCTGCACACGACTTCTCTAAGACAGAGTAGTTCTTTTCGCCTCCTTGGAATCGGCGACTGACAAAATAAATGGCGTTCTCCTTTGTGGACTCTCGTTGCTCTTGTGCTAACATAGCCCCTAGGGCTTCATCATTGACAGTGAGATAAAGCAACAGAGGTTTCTCCTTGTGCGGCGGAACTAGAACAGGAGGGCACGTCAAGTAATGCTTTACTTGATCGAAGGCTTCTTGGCACGCGTTGGTCCATTCTAGAGCCACATTCTTCTTGAGTAGCTTGAAGATTGGCTCGCACATGGAAGTGAGTTGGTGCACAAACCGACTGATGTATTGTAGTCTTCCCATGAAACCTTTAATCTCTTTCTGCGTCTTTGGAGGAGGCATGTCAATGATTGCCTTGATTTTGGAGGGGTCTACTTCGATTCCTCTTTCAGTGACCATATAACCAAGAACTTTGCCTCGGATAACCCCGAATGTGCACTTTGCAGGGTTGAGCCTCATCTTGTGTTGACGAAGCCTTTCGAAGAACTTGCGGAGATCGATTAGGTGTTGACCATCGGTTCCTTTGGAGTGAATGATCATGTCGTCCACATAGACCTCGATTTCTTTGTGAATCATATCGTGGAACAAGTCTGTCACGGCTCTTTGGTAGGAAGCTGTTTTGGTAGAAAAAACAATAGAGTATGATCTTAGTTGAAATCAAAAAATAAAGGAGGGACGATTGGAATTAAAACTAAAGAATTGATAAGTTGCACAAATATGTAACGAGGAAAGCCCTAGAGACAATGATCTCGCCGGCACAAAACCTCGGGAGGTGATTAAGAGCACCTTCCTTCCCAAACGTTTGTATTGATCTTTTATGTTTTCGAGCTATGGAGGTTTACAGAAGGTGAGTGCGTGTGTGTTTATGTACCTCCAAGACTCTATTTATACAAGAAAATAAGATAACAAGAGTCCTAAACAAATTGAGATAACAAACTATCCTAAAAACCCGGAATCTATCTCTTTGACTTGGTCTTCTTGTAGAGAACTCTGCCAGAGGTGAAGACGTCTGCATCTTGATCAAGATGTCTCCATCTTGACGATATACCACTAACTAACTCTCCTATAATCTCGGATTCTATCTTCAAGGAGAGGAGACGTGGTCAATGATGCCATTGAGGGTTGTTGAGTAACTTATCCACATGTGCTATATGATTTTGAACACCTGCAAATATTAATTAATTAAATAGGATATAATTAATAATTTTAAATATACCTGTTGCTCAAGATATCACAATCTTGAAGGAGAACGAAGATGGAGACAACTTGAATTTTTATCCACAACAATTGCCCCCAAACTTGTCTTAGTAATATAAGGAGAAGATAAGTTTCTGAAAAGACGTGCTGTGATGGGACGGTTAATTAACCGGCAATTCCGACCCAATGCATCATTCAATTGTGTCTTGGGAGAAGAGGGGTCTAGAATCCTAAGGACTCTTAGGATCATAAAATCCCACTAAACTACCTCCCTCCTACTCATAATCTTCAGACGGTGGAATCAAGGTATTTCTTTTCTTTCTTTCTTCTTCTCAAGTTTTCCTTTTCTGCAAAAATCTCTCAATCGAAAAAATGAAGAAGACATTAAAATCTTCTCACATGGGTAGTTCGAAAATCCTTCCTGACGATCCTAATGTCTTTGTCTCTGAGGGTTTACTTGCTAGACCTGATGACGAGATATGTATTTTCAATAATATTTTGATTTCAGCCCTGCAAGCTCGCAAATGTTTCCCTAATCAAACTATTTTCCGACCTTTTGATGTGTCCTAAGAGCCGATTCTGTTTCTGAGTCTTGGATTTGCTTTTACGAGTATCCCTTTGCTCTAGGGTTTGCTTTTCCCTTTCCCCCTTTGGTTTCTGAGTTTTTTGAAAAAACCCAACCGCCATTTGTTCAAATGATGCCCATGACTTGGAGAGTTTTTGATGTTATCTTGAGAGTGAATCGAGAGAAAGGTTTAAATATAGGTTTGAGTGAAATGGCTATTTGCTATGACCTACAATCTTTTGGGTCAAAAAGGTTTGTTTTTAAGAAAAAGCCAAAAAAGGGTTTAATGGTCCCCAAAGCATCTGTGAGTGATAGAGGGTGGAAAGGAAAATTTTTCTTTGTTGAGAGTGCTTCACTGGAAGGTGGTGAAAATTTGGTCAAAGAGTGGAACAGGGGAGGTAAATTTTGTAAAATATTTGTCTTTTGAGTTTGTTGCATCTTCATACTTGTTGATTTTTCCATTTATTGCAGATATCAAGTGGGAAGAACTTTTTCCTCCTAAGGTTGATTCGGAATCCAAGATTGCTTCGTTTTTCCGCCTTTCCGAGGAGGATAGGAGTTTCAGGAACAGAGAAATCATTGGCTCTACTGAGGAGGATAACATGTCTACAGGTATAAATTAAAAATTTTAATTTAAACTTCTGCCTTGCATATGTTTACGAATTTCTACTTTTGTTGTGTAGTTTCAAAGCCAACTATGGAAATTTCTTTTGACGACCTGGATAACTTCCTTGGACATCTCTCAAGCAATCCAGTGGATAAACCTCCCGTTGTTCCAAAGACGGAGATCCAAGATGTTGCTACTGTCAGTTCAAGACTAAAGAAGAGGAAAGCAATTGATGAGGGGAAGGAGATTGTTGAAATTGAAGCTTTTGGTAATTTGTCTGTGGATGGGATCAAGAAGAAGTTCTTGGCTCTTGCTTCAAGTGTGAGTATAGGTACATTTTTGTTTTTTTTGAGTCATAAGCTTTTATCAGTACAAACTTTAACTTATCTTTTGCACTTACGCAGGCTTTTGGGAGTGTAGAAACACAAGTTGAGGCTTTGGGAGATGCCAACAAGAAATTAAAGAGTGAACTATTTCGTGTGAAAAGAGAAGCTAAAGAAGATAAGGAGAGTTGGGAGAAAGAGAAAAAAGTTTATGAGAATAAAATGGCTGACCTTTCCGGAGAAATTGCTGATCTGAAGCAAGGAATCTCATCGATTCAGGATGCTAATATTCTTGAAGTTGAAGAGATAAAAAGTGCTCTTACCAAGTCTGCAGCTAAGAGAATGGTAGAAATCAAGATCAGAATGATCCAAGAATTCCATGAAGGTAAACATGAGGCTTGGGACTTGGAAAAAGAGAAGACCATCCTGAAGAGGCTTAATGGTGAGGCAGTTGAAGTTGGTGAGGCTTCTTCCAGTGCTGCGGTTCCAGTGATAGAAGTAAGGAAGATGGTCAAGATAAGGTGAATGCCTGAAGGTAAGTTTGAACAATGTTTGGTTTTTTAAACAATGGGTTTTGATGGGCTGCGTCCCGAAAAGTTGTAAGACAATTTCTGTTTTTCTGAACTTCTTTGGTATTTTGGATGTAATGGCCCATAAGGGTCAAGGACAAGTAGTTTTAGGTTTTCAGATGTTGGGTTGGACCAATATTATGCAAGTTTAGGAAGATGGTTTGGTAATCAATCTCTGACTAGGTAGGGTAGTTTTTCTTTTTGTTGGTTAGTACTATGTAGTTCAAGTTGTAATAATCTTGCGTAAGGTGTTACGACCTTTATAATATTATGTTTGATATGAAAATATCAAAAAACCTTTTGACTTTTAGATGACATGAACATGCCATAACCATTTGAAAATATCTTAAGTTCAATATTTAATTAAGTGGAAATGGGGGGTGCGTACATATAAACATACGTGCCCATTCCTCACCTTAATTATTATCGAAATCTTGCGCTCCAGGCGAAGGTGTATCAACCTTAATTTAAAACGAAAGAAAGTTAATTTCTTTAAACCTTTTGAAGGGATTAAGTACCTTGAACTGAAGATGAGATGGCCAGTCTCATGTTTGTTGTTTTTATTTAAAATTTCCGAAAAATAGATGTTACTTTCTTGAAAAACCAAAATATGTTAATCACCCAACATCTCTGAATTATATTGTTTCCGTTAATAAGAATAAACTTTGTATACATAATTTTGAAGTAAATAATAAGGGAATTAATTTAAGGTTAAAACATACCTGAGTCATTACCTTAAGATGTTAACAGCTTGAGAAGATGCTGATATCTTTGTCATTAAGTGGTACGTATATCAGAGTGGTTGTCCTAAGTTTCCTTTCAAGACAGAAACATGTTAGGATTGGGTGTTAGCTTAGCTAGCACCCCTCCGATGCCTAAGTCAGTAATAGTTTGATAAATATAAATTAAAAAGAAATAATTGAAATGACTTTGTATTAAAAGCGTACCTGTCTTCCTGAATTTGAATGATAATTCGAAACTTACATGAAGTATGCTTTAAGGTGGATAGCATTCCAAGATCTTGGGATTCTTATACGTTCCAAGGTTGACAACCAATATGCCCCCTTTCCTGCGTCTGCCTCTATTAAATAAGGTCCTTCCCATTTTGGTGCCAACTTGCCAGCATTGAGCTCCCTTGTATTCTGATGGACCTTTCTTAGCACCAAGTCACCAACCTGGAACTTTCTTAATCTGACATTCTTGTTGTAAGATCTAGCAACCCTTTGCTGGTATGCCGCCATCCTGATTCTCGCCATATCTCTTATTTCGTCAATGGTGTCAAGATCTTGGGTCAAGATAATGCTATTTTGCTCAGGAGATAATAATCCATATCTTGCCGAGGGGACGACGACTTCAGCAGGAATGACCGCTTCTGATCCGAAAACTAGAGAGTAAGGAGTCTGGCCCGTTGCATTCTTGGGTGTTGTTCTATCAGCCCATAGGACAAAAGGCAATTCTTCAACCCATTTTCCCTTCTTTTGATTTAATCTCTTCTTTAGGTTGGAAATAATGATCTTGTTGCTAGATTCAGCCTGTCCGTTTGCTTGGGGATGCACCGGTGAAGATGTGACCATTTTGACTCCCCACCTTGTGAGAAAATCTTGGGTCTTCTTGCTGATAAATTGAGAACCATTATCACATATTATCTCGGAAGGTATACCAAACCTGCTGAAGATATTCTTCTTTATGAATGATATGACCTCCTTATCACGAACTTGAACGTAAGCTTAGCTTCAATCCACTTTGAAAAATAATATGTCATTGCTAACAAAAACACCTTTCCTCCAGGGGCTTTAGGTAGTTTCCCAACAATGTCCATTCCCCAAGTCATGAAGGGCCAAGGGGATAGAATAGGATGCATCATGATGAGGATCTAGAACATTCTCCCGATCTTCTTCTTCGAAGATGATGACATCTTGAGAGGTTGACTTTGCAATCTTCTTTTGATTTCCAGGCCTTTCATCCTTGGAGCCCTTGGCATGTCGCTTAGCTGCAGAATAAGAAGTACCACAAATATCAGAACCACCACTAATCATATTGATTACCTTAGTTACTGGTGGAGGAGAAAGTGGTTTCTCAGGGACAGCTTCCTTGTTTTCTGCTTTGTTCTTCCTGTGACTGAGGATTTCTTTAAGATAGCCTTTGGAAAGCAGGTAGCTCAGCTCCTTCCTCAAGGCGATGCAATCTTCAGTAAGATGTCCAAAGTCTTCATGGTAAGCACACCACTTAGACTTATCTTTCCATCCTGAAGGTTTGTCGTTCTTCCTGGGCCATCTTGCTTTGTCCCCAAGATTGTTCATTGCACACAAGATTCCTGCAACATCAACAGAAAAACAATAATAATTTATTTTAGGACATAGAGTATCATCTTGATCTTCATCTTCCACAGAATTGATCATATCAGAATCATTTATGTGATAGGGTCTGGATCTGTGCTGCCTCTGGTGAGATGACTCAATCTTCCTGTCGGGATGGTCATAAGTTGAAGCTTTCCCGGAGATCTTTGACTGTTGCACCTTGTCCTCTTCAAGTCTGATGAATCTTAAAGCCCTGTTGCGCACATCTTCCATCTTCTTGCAGGGATTCATCACCAATTCCTCATAGAACGGGGAATCTTTCTTCAGACCCATTCTAAATGCTTCTGTTGCCGTGGCCATATCAAGACTGGGTATCTCCAAGACTTCCTTGTTGAAGCGGTTGACGTAATCTTTCAAGGCCTCATTGGGTTGTTGAACGATGCGGTAAAGATCACTAGTGAGCTTCTCGAATTGTCTGCTACAGGAGAACTGATTGTTGAACATGTTGACAAGTTGGGCAAACGAACCAATAGATCCTGGTGGTTGACGGATCAGCCACTTCAATGCAGGTCCAACAAATGTTGAGCCAAACCCTTTGCAAAGGCAAGCTTCCCTATACTGCAAAGGTACTCTGACGATCTCCATCTTCTCCTGATAATGGGCAATGTGCTCTTCAGGATCGCTGCTTCCATCATACAACTTCATACTTGGGATGTTGAAGCCTTTAGGGATGTCAATTTGAGCAATAGCTGGGATGAAGCGTGACTGATTGTAACATGTTGGAGAGACTTGCTGAATAGGCGGAGTGACACCAGGTACATTCATTACCAAGTCTCTCAGTTCTTGGAGCTGATTTGCTATGTAATTACCTGCAAAAGGATTAGTGGTACGAGCAATATTATCAAAAGAATTCGCAAAATTAAAGTTACCAAACGGTTGAGTATTGCCGGCTGAAGATGTAATGATCGTGCTGCTAGTGAAGATGGGTCCATCTTGAGATGCACTTGACACATTGAGCGTAGGGGACGTGTAAGTGTTTCCTTCTCCTGTAAGATCAAAGATTGTAGGAGCTACAGATGTTGACTTCATAGAAGATGTGACTCCCATTGAAGATGAGGCCTTTGTGTTCGCTGTTGAACTCATTGGTATAAATTCATTGAATATCGAGGAAACAGCGCCAAAATCAAGGATCCTGGGATGAATGGGAGATACTGAATCCACCCTCTCAGATAATGCCTGCTGCTCCTTTTGCATCTTCACCACAGCTTCGGCTATCAAAGATGTGCTTTTGCCCTGCTGATCTAGCTGGTGCTTCATCTGGATCAACATGCTTTTCAGCTCAGGATCTGCGCTAGAAGATGGTTGCTTCTTGCCTGATCCCAAAGGTGGAGGAGGTGGCAATCCGCCGGGAAGAACGGCTGAAGCTGAAGTCTTTGGAATATTGCCCCCAGATGAGGTGTTAACGCCGGTAACAGGACTGGTTGACTTACCAACGCTGGAGATCATAGGTTGAGTAGCCATTTCGAATTAATAACAATTCAATAGATTTACAAAACAAAGGGCCCCTCGGTGGGCGCCAAACTGTTTTGGTAGAAAAAACAATAGAGTATGATCTTAGTTGAAATCAAAAAATAAAGGAGGGACGATTGGAATTAAAACTAAAGAATTGATAAGTTGCACAAAGATGTAACGAGGAAAGCCCTAGAGACAATGATCTCGCCGGCACAAAACCTCGGGAGGTGATTAAGAGCACCTTCCTTCCCAAACGTTTGTATTGATCTTTTATGTTTTCGAGCTATGGAGGTTTACAGAAGGTGAGTGCGTGTGTGTTTATGTACCTCCAAGACTCTATTTATACAAGAAAATAAGATAACAAGAGTCCTAAACAAATTGAGATAACAAACTATCCTAAAAACCCGGAATCTATCTCTTTGACTTGGTCTTCTTGTAGAGAACTCTGCCAGAGGTGAAGACGTCTGCATCTTGATCAAGATGTCTCCATCTTGACGATATACCACTAACTAACTCTCCTATAATCTCGGATTCTATCTTCAAGGAGAGGAGACGTGGTCAATGATGCCATTGAGGGTTGTTGAGTAACTTATCCACATGTGCTATATGATTTTGAACACCTGCAAATATTAATTAATTAAATAGGATATAATTAATAATTTTAAATATACCTGTTGCTCAAGATATCACAATCTTGAAGGAGAACGAAGATGGAGACAACTTGAATTTTTATCCACAACAGAAGCCCCAGCATTTCTTAACCCAAATGGCATGACTGTGTAGCAAAAGGTGCCCAACGGTGTTGTGAAGGCTGTCTTATGTTGATCCTCCTCGGCCATGAGAATCTGATTGTACCCAGCGAACCCATCCACGAATGAGCGGACCTCGTAGGCAGCAGTGGAGTCGACTAGCATGTCGATATTAGGGAGTGGAAAATCATCCTTTGGGGAAGCTTTGTTTAAATCCCGGAAGTCTACACAAACTCGAACCTTGCCGTTCGCCTTCCTGACTGTCACAATGTTGGCTAACCATGTCGGATACTCGATAACCTTGATGAAACACACACTGAGGAGCTTCTCAATCTCTTCTTTGACCTGCAGAGACCATTCTGGCTTGATCTTTCTGAGCTTCTGCTTTACTGGCCTGGTATCTTCTCTGATCGGAATCCTGTGCTCCGCTACCTTTCTGTCTAAACCCGGCATGTCTTTGTATGACCATGCGAACACATCCACAAACTCCCGTAGTAATGCAGTCAATCTGTCTCTGTCGTCTCACTTGAAGAAGCTTCCAATCTTGGTTTCTTTGGCTCTTCTTCGGTACCCAGATTAACAACATGCAATTCTTCGTCAGCCTTTGAACCATTCTCGCCACGACTAAGGACTTGTTGAGCAAGTTCATTTAAGTATGTTGTGTTTTCGTGGTCTATTTCATCATAATTTGAATCGTTATTAACTTGTTCGTTAAGTTCATTATTAGTTAATTCATCATTTATGATGTTTGCAATCTCAGGGTACTCAGAAATATCAAATTTTTCATTAGCAAAGAAAGGAAACACACGCTCGGCTATGGCCTCCAAATCCTCTTGGGTGAGGGTATTAGAGACACTCTCGGACTCGAAAGTAAGTGTGAGCTGCTCTTCCTTTGTTGCTGTGCGGGGTATGCAACCCATTTCTTGGACTAAGAATCCCTCGGATACCACGGGCCCTTTTGTTGAATACCAATTGTTGATCGGCTCGGAGCTTGGCGGGATCTCACTGATAGTTTCGTTCATGATGACGGTGTCATGGATGGCGTTAACTTGGCATTTATTCATCATGGCGAGCTCTTCAAACATGGAGGCTAAATCTGTCAGTTCTTCCCCCACGGTGATTTCTGTCTCGGACTCTATAGTCATCTTCCTCCCCCACCATTCACGGGGCGACATGGGAGTTGGTTCTCTTTCGGATATCTGGACCTCACAATCGGAGAAGATTTCGAGGCCGGGATTTTTGACACCTTTATTGTTAACCCACGGCTCGGGAAAGATCATGTATGGAACGTCTTCCCCTTGGCGGACAAAATAACCATTCAACGTCTTGCGATAAGGCCTTAGATTAGGGACTTCATACCGACGGCCTTCTTTACGAGCTCGGGCCTGTTCGTTCTTGATCGCTTGCTCTTGTTTCAAGTCTTCTTTGGAAGGCTCATACCCCAAACCGAAGGTGTTCTTGACAAATGGGACTTGCACGGGATGTAGGATTCCTTGCTGATATTTCCCTAACCCTAAACCAGGGAAGTAGTCCATATTCCTCATCATGCGGAGGACTTTGTGATTGCTGGGGGTCCATGATCCGTTTCCCCCTTCTTTATCAATGGCGTTGATTGAGACGCCGGAGAGAGTGGAGTCTGGTAGACCATGCTGAACTTGGTGGACGGGCTCACCTTTTCTGTGGATAGTGATGTTTTCAGCCATTACGGTCACTATTTCATCACCATTTCGGATCTTGACACATTGGTGGAGAGTTGACGGTACGGCATTAGCACTGTGAATCCATGGTCGACCCAACAGTAAGTTGAACGAGGCCGGGATATCAAGCACTTGGAATGGAACGGACATGACCATGCTCCCAAACTCAATGTCTATTTCGATCATACCCATGACTGTACGGGCGGTGCTGTCATAACCTCGGATTACTTGAGTAGAAGGCTTCAAATCAGAATCCTTAAGCCCCAGTATGCCCATGATTCTACCAGACATGAGATTGAGTGCGGAACCACCGTCCACTAAGACTCTTGAGACGGGCCTCCCCCTTGCTCGTACCTTGAGGTAAATAGCTTCGTTCTGGTGGGAACCAAACGGTGGAAGGTCCATATCGGCAAAGGTGATGACGTTGCCAAAATGAATGTGACCAATCATTGCCGTGAGGTCCTCGGGAGTAGTATCGGGAGAAACTGATGTATCATCGAGATTGCGGATGACAAGATCTCGGTGTTTCTTTGAGGATGCAATGAGGTCCCAAATAGAGATGTTGGCTTGAGTTTTCTTGAGTTGGACAAGTAGAGGATCTTCGGGAGCGTTGTGAGCTTGCGGCTTTTGAGAAGAGGAGCTCGGTGCGGAAGTGGAAGGGTTGCTTGCTATGACTCGACCGGATCGAGTTAGCATGTTGACGTTCCCATCTTGCTTCTTTTTCCTATTCTCTAGTACTTCCCTCATTACCTCATCGTAAGTCACTACATAACAAGAATTGTCAAGTTTATTCATAACATTGGGGCCCCCATTCACAATTGGGATTGAATGGGTGGTCCCCTCGAGTTCTCCTATCTCTATTACATTGACATGCTCGTCATTAGTCACTACAAATTCTTTCTTATCTATGAGATCTTGAATGACATTGCGGAGAACGAAGCATTCCTCGGTGGTGTGGCCACTATATTGGTGGTAGCCACAATATTTGTGGTGAGCATGATTGGATTGGATCGTCTTGGGTTGGTACCCTTGCACGGGTGTGACTTGACCCTTTGCCTTGAGGACCTCGAACACTTCGGTTTGAGTCATGCCTTGGAGAGGCGTGTAGACACGGTCACTTCGGGACTTCTTCCCTTGAGGTGGAGGAACCTTTTTGTAATTCCCCTTGTCAATAGTGACGGCGTTGACCGAGGCCTCTTTTGTGGAGTTGGAAGCGGCCTTGTAGCGGTAAGTAGGAGTGGTTTTCTTAATCTCCTTGAGCAAGTCATCCATGCGTATCCCCGCCTCATACATTTGGGAGAAGTCGGAGTAGCAAGCCCCACTTAGGTGAGTGCGGAGATCAATCTTGAGACACTTGAGAAATATGTCCATTTGCTCTTTTGTGTTCGGCCTCTCAATAATTTCAGAGAGTTTGTCATTCCATCTCCTTGTGAAGTCGATGAAGGACTCATTGTCTCGTTGAGTAGTGTTCTCTAGCTCTTTCCTTGTGGGCCGGTGAGTGGTGTTGCCTTGGTATTGGTTCTTGAAGGCAAGCATGGCGGAGTCCCAATCAAGACGGACAGTGAGCGGGAGAGTAGCATACCAATCTTTTTCCGCCCCCTCGAGAGTGAGAGGAAAGCATTGAGCCATCACCTTGGTGGAGACCTTCTTTGGAACAATTGCCCAAATATAAGTCTCAATGTGAGCCATAGGACAAGAGTTGCCCTTGAATTTGCTTATGTCGGGCATCTTGAACTTATCGGGAAGAGCGGCCATAGTACTCATGAGGATGGATGATTGATAAAGGCTTGTGTCGGAGCCTTTCCCCATGTTGAGCCCATTGAATTTTTGGTCGATGTAGGCCATGATAGAATCCACCATTTTGGGATCATTGTTCTCGGAACTTGGTTCCCCCATTTTCTTGGTGCGGGTGTTGACATAAGGACTCTTGAACAAACCCTCGATCCATTTGGATTCATCATCATTGTTCTTGTTCTTTCCCTTGGCAAGGTTGGTGAGCTTTTCTTTCATTAGTTCCATTTCGGCCTCGTGGGCCTCCCTTTGGCTGTCGAGGTGGGATTGCCAAATGTCGTCTTTGCTTTGTGCCTCCTTGTTAAGGGTGGAGACTTGCTCTTGGAGGAGTTGGACCATAGTTGAGAGCTGTTCGAGAGACATGGTGTTGCTGCTGCCGGTCATGGTTGATGTTGGAGCTGTTGGAGTGATCTCTTCACGGACTAACCGATTTGCTGAATCCCGGTAGACTTTGTAAGTACCAATTGAACCTATATTGCAGAAGAGGCCCTTGTCAGTCTTGAGTAACACTTGCGGTCCATGAAGAGGCTTAGAACACACAGTTGGGCACACGACTCGAACCACATAACATAAGAAAAGACTCCTTTTTTTTTTTCTTTTTTTTTTTTTATAAGTCGGAGGGAATGAATCCCTTTTGGGGTTTCTAAGAAAATAATGGAATCGTCACACTAGTATATAGACCATCTCGCGGTCCCATATACTCATCGGATTCCATCGCGCTTGTGAATCCTACATGTATCGGGATTAAACTAAATTAATGTAGTAAAGCATACATGCGGGGACGGATTTTTATTTTCGTCCAAAATAACCACTTTTTGGGGACGGATTTTTATTGCGTCCATTTCAACAAGTTGGCATGTATGATTTGAAGACATTAGTTTAGGGAAATCTCGGTACATGGAAACCGACTTGAGTCACGGAGTGTTAGACCCTAACTAGAATTGTGTGGTTTGTGCTCGGCTTGAATATGAGGCTCAAAGGTCACCCCCGGCATGTAGTCTTGAACTACGCCACGGGCTGAGGTTTACCGCTTCGAAAGAGCCAAGATCTGGTGGAGCTTAAAACTTTCTAGGACGGGCCTCGACGGGTTTGGGGTTGGACTTGTGCGACTCGATAGTGAGCAGTTCATAGGAATATGTGCATGTAGTGTGAGGTCTAACAAGTGACAAATTTTTTTATTTTATTTTTTTTTTTTGAAAAGAAAGAAAAAAAAACACACAAAACACATAAGCACATAAAATTACAACTCCCGAATCACCCGTGTGACCGGTAAATAAAACACAAAATTAAAACAGTCCGAGGGTTCAATTCTGTTCTGATGCAGGCAACTGTGCCCACACCCCACTGTTCTGCTCAGTCACTGAAACCTGTCTCTGTTCTAGAAACCAACCCAGAAGCGTGCGCCTCTGGGTGCTGATATGGGACGCGCGCGCATGGCGCAATGCTTTTGGGAGGCGCGCGCTTCTGGGGCACACCTGTCAGAATGTCAGACTTTGGACTCAGGGGATTGCCCTGGTCCTATGTTCATATTGTAACCCCTGCAGAAGTGATTAGTGCAGAATAACAGAAGAAGAAGATGAAGAACATGAAGAAGTGGGCGATTCTGATTCTTGATGCGGGATGCGCGCGCCTTAGGCTTAAAAGGCCAGACGCGCGCGCCTCCCCCATCAGGAAACAGAATGCCCAGAAAAGATGTAGATTTCGATCAGAATGCAAGTTTAACCCTCAAATACCTCCCCAGCGGAGTCGCCACTGTAGATACCCCGGGAAACCACAGCTTGGCTAGAGCGGTGAATTATCCTAGGATGTCTAACTTGTTTTTAGAGTCGCCACCTATGTTTTGAGGAACATAAGAAAAACCTATTGATTGTAGCCTAAGTTTGATTACGAAAACAGAGATTCTTTGTTTTGAGGTTCGGGGGTTAGGTTACGAGATGGGAAGTACCGAAACACCCATCTCGCCCAACTTAAGTTGGTCTTGCTTGATCAAAATCTACATGAATGAAAATGTTCTTCTTCTTCTTCTTTAAGTCATAAAAAGGGGGTTTAAAATAGGATTTGGAATGTAGGAGATAACTCCTTAACCAACCTCAATGAGATGAGGTGATCATTAGAGTCATGTCCCAAAATGATTTGGGTGATTGCACATTTGATTAAAGTAAAAGAGATAGAGGAGATGAAGTAGAAAAGAAAGGAAAAGATGTACTTTTACCTACAATTTGAAGAACTTCAAGTGTTGCTTGATGAGATCCTTGGAGAACCTTTAGAAAGTGATTTTTTTGTCTAGTTTTCGATCCATGAAAATGGAGGTAAAGGGAGGTTTTTATAGGTGAAAGAGGGGTGTTTTTGGTGCCAAAACTCAGTCACCAAGAAATCATTCCCGGGCAAAATCTTGTAAATTGAGCAAGGGAGGGAATCCTGGCCAGAAATCTGTAACTGACGCCCAGAGGCGCGCGCTTCCTGCCTTGGGGGCGGGAGGCGCGCGCGCCTGGCTCCTCCTGTCGGAGGCGCGCGACTCAGAGAAGGAAATTTTGACAGAATGGACTAGAAAGTCAGCCTTGTCATTCAGTTTAGTCCCTGGACTTAACGAAGTCAGTCAAGAACTTAACGGAAGTGACAGAAACTAACGAGAAACACTTAAAATGGGGAGAAACACAAAATCAAATGTGCAATCGGGGTGAGCGGTCCAAGGCGGGGTGTCTACACCTAGCTGACGTGATTTTCAAGCTAGGGTTTGATCTGAGATAAGGAAACCCTATTTTGGCCATTTTTGGTTCATTCTAGAATATTTGATCTATATTTTGGAAATCCGGGACAAGTCTTTGCAAGGTTTCTAATTCCTATAAAGTCCTTGTATATTTGGGAAAGCCCTAATAAATTCATTTTCAGATCGGGTACTAACAAATAGCTGAAGCCAAGCTACCAAAGTACTTTTGGGAAGAAGCTGTCAACACTGCATGTTTTACTCAAAATCGTTCCCTCATCAACAAACTTTACAACAAGACTCTGTATGAACTTTGGCGCGGTAGAGCCCCCAACATTGCTTTCTTCAAAATCTTTGATTGCAAATGCTATATCCTCTACAACGGAAACGAACATAGAGGTAAATTCGATGCCAAAGCGGACGAATATGTTTTTGTTGGGTATGCCATTTAAAGCTTTTCGTGTTTTTAATAGATCTACTTTAGTGATAGTTGAATCTGTACATGTTACATTTGATGAACATTTTCTCCTTGAGCCACATTTGGCTCCAAATGATTCTGATGATTCTATTGAGTCTATTGAGACAGGTGCTCCCACTCATGTTGCGCCTACACAAGATCAGAATACATCAACTCAAGGAAATCCATCTACATCAGGTTAGCTTTATTTAGAAGCTCGACAGCTCCATGGCGAGCCCCCGACTTTGGTTCTTGTAAGATGGTCAAAACTAACTCCATTATCTGGACCAACCCCAGCTTCCAATAATGCATCTTTTGTAGAACTTTGCCATGTATTAAGAACATCCGGTTCATGTACAAATCTTTCTTCAACCCAATTATACGCCTTATTAACAAAATCCATGTCCAAATTTATCCCCGAATTTTTCAAAAAATAATCATCCGCTTTTGAGTAGAAGCCGAAGTTGATCATACTAGATCCTCCCAACACTCTCCCTCTTGCTAGGGACACGCCTTCTTCAGAGGTGAAGCTTTGAGTGGGAGAATCGTAGTCATTTGTTTGCAAGAGATTGAGAATGATGGTTTCTTCGCGTAAAAGATTTTGATTTGAGTGTTCATATATTTAACCTATAATTATCATTCAAAGTTCATTCGAACAACAAAAAAAAGTGTGAACATCGTCCAGCGGCGGAGGGAGCGGTATATTGATAGGGTAACTTATAAATTACTTTGGTTTATTGATAGGGTAACTTATAAATTACTTTTACGCAGTTAGATAGCACATGAGGGTAAAGTACCAAGACTATAGAGTAGAATATTCCCGGGGGGGAGGGGGGGGGGAGAAATGAGGTGGGCATAGAGTTCGTACACCTTCTGTTCCCCACTTTCAACTTTGGGGATTCCCCACCCCCCCCCCCCCCCCACTTCATATCCAGTCAACTTCAATTTGATTCAGTTGGGTTAATTTCTCCACGGATTGGGGAAAAATTGACATTCGGGACTTCAACATAGCTACGTCACTCAACTTGAAAAGAACAAGTTTTGCAGGGTGACAGACAGACAGTTTTTGTGTTGGTGATGAAGGAGGTTTAGATGTTGCCGGACCATCACAGGTAGTGGTGACCGTAGGCGTGAGGGATCAGTCGCAAGATCAATATGCGAGAGAGAAACTGAAAATGTCATTATTGAATTGTGGTCTTTCATATCTAGTACACGTGATATACTACACTCAACTAAAAGGCTGACCCCTAGAACTAATTGACGAACCATTTGTCATAACATCTCAACAAGTGGATCTAACAAACACTAATGGCAAACTAACAGAATACAGATTTTCCCCAACAAGCTTTACAGTACAGTCCCTGACTTCTAACAATGAATAATCTGTGTTCCTTGATACAGGGATAATCTACCTGTAACCTCCTGGCAACTTCTAATAGGGCATCCTATACTCCCTGTCCGCGACCCAATTGACCACAGAACAGCTCAACAATCTGTTTGCGTAACCAACATAAAAATTATAAAATGTCCATGAATGCAACGAAATGGGTGTTAGAATTCGTGCCTAAATTATAATACGACGAGCATGAGGATAACGATTCAGGTTCAGAACATCATATACAGGCATTTCAAACTGATTTGGTTTCATAAGACTAGAACAAAAATGGAAGTACAATTAATTGGAGAAGATATCGATACAGAAGAATACGATGAAAACATCATGAGCAAGGAGAATGAATTGGGCACAATTCAAGCAGATATAGAACATATTAAGAAAAATTTACCATGATAAACAGAATGGACAGATCGAATGTTCCCCAGGCCAAGAAATATGCTGTCGCTATTAAGGATGAGGAGGCGAAACCTATCTACGAGTACCGCCGTCGAATCTCCGACTGATGATCTGTTCGAGGGTTTTGGTTTGCGAAGAATTCTACCGAGCATCGTTGCTTTAGTTGGGGTTCAATGGCAGTACCGTAAATAAGAACAAGAAAAGAAAAGAAAAGAAACGGCGTTCCTGTTCACACCCAACATTATGCTAAGAGAAAATATTTTGGGGAAACTAGTTTCTCATAAGTTATAAAAAGTCTTGTTTTTATAGGGGTTAAAGTTGAGGGTTTAGGGTTTAAGGTTTAGGGTTTAGGCCTTTTAGGGTTCAAAAAAGGTTATAACTTATGGAGAACTAGTTTCTCCCAAAACCAACTCTTATGCTAATCCTCACTTTCATTATTGCAAATGAATTTTGTGCAAACTTTTAGGAGTTTTTAGCCGTTTTGACCTGCGTATGTGACATGCGTACTTCATAAATAGCAAACGTGACTTGTGTACTTTAGTTTTTCGTTTTCAATTTGACCTATTTTTCTAACGCCAGTTAAAATTTAACGAAACAGTCAATGAAAGTTAACGTACTAGTTAGTTTGAAGTTGATTTTCCTTTTAAGGGCTTCATTGAAAATTCTATAAGTAAAAGGGCTGTGAACAAAAAAATTGAAACATTAATATTTAAATCTTAAAATAAATATATGTATTTTTATAATTTTAATTATTTTTGAACATGTCTTAAAGAAACAAATAATTGGATTAAAAATATTTAATAAATGACCAATGTATCTAAAATAATCAAAACTGTTAATAAATGAACAATTTAACGTTGTATATCATTTGCTGGGGGATGAATATTAAGGCATTGATGATGTTTGTGCCGCTGTGGATGATATATATTTAAAGCTTAAATAAAATATTTTACCTATTAAGGGTTAATAATTTATTATTATCATTTCATATTTAAAAAATAATTTTTCTCATAAAAAATATTTATTGTAAACTTTAAATATTAATGTTTCTTTTTTTTTATTTGCAACCCTTTTATTTATGAAATTTTCAATAAACCCCTTAAATGAAAATCAACTTCAAACTAACTAGTACGTTAACTTTCATTGACTGTGTTGTTAAATTTTAACTGTCGTTAGAAAAATAGGTCAAATTGAAAACGAAACTAAAGTACGCATGTCACATTTGCTGTTTATGAAGTACGCATGTCACATTGACTACGCCCAAATAGTACGCAGGTCAAAATGGCTAAAAACTCAAACTTTTAGAGTACTTCTAAACTATTTTAATAATAAAAAAAGGAATATTACCACCTAGTCCCTCATCCTACGCCTAAATACCATCTAATCCAACCAAATATTTCTATTTACCATCTAGTCCAATACCTGAAAATGTATTACCATTGGGTCCAAAAACCCATTTTTTTTATTTCCCTAAATGACAAAACTACCCCTGATAGCCCAAACAAAACCCACCCTCCTCCGACACACAGTAACACATATACGCACTCTTTCTCTTTCTTTACCCCCTCTCTCTACCTTCCCCACTTCCGGTAACCCCTTCCCTCCCCACCTCCGGCGACCCCACCACTACCCTAACCCCGGCTACCCTTCCCCAATTCCAACGACAACAACAACGTGACCAGAAGACGGAGAAACTGTTTTCTGCAGATCTCGTCTCTGTCACCGGCGGGTTTCTTCCTCCAAAACAACGGCAACAATTGCACGCCGGCGAGCCTATTTTCAACAGATCTGGTCGTTTCTCATCACCATTTCTCTTCCTCTCCGACCGACTCAAACAAAATTCAGATATGTGAAGATCCTGGCAAACGAAATTCAGATTTTTAATGATTCGGTTCTGATTTTGACGATGTCGGTTCATTTGTAGAAATGAAAAGGAAGAAGTAAATTAATGGGCTGGTTGAGTACTGGGTCTCCGATTTTGACTTTTTCATTGAATTCATTGCTGCTTATTCTAAAGTCTTCTGTAGTTTAACTTTAATGGAGCATGAAAACCAATGAAAAAGACCGAAACATTATGAAGGAAGAGATATCCTTTAGAGACTTAGAGTTGCTATTGGAGAAAATTACTTAGGCCCCCTATATGAGTTAAAGGACAAAACATAGATGTGGAAAAAAATAGAAGCAGCCTTGAGATGTAAAATAGACAAGGGGACAAAGCATACTCCCCCGTAACAATATAGATGTACAAAAAATCTTCGAATAATTTGTAGTTCTTTTGGACATTTATTATGAGAACGGAGAGAGTACTAACTAATATTTTAACTAATGTTGGAGCTAAACCTCGAGCATTCTGTTATACTCCCTTCATCTAAAAAATATTTTTTTATTTTTTCTAATTTTATTGCGAAAGAACTTTGAACAAATGTAAATTTGATTGATTTTGGTTGTTGAGTTCACATTTGTTTCTTGGAACAACTGTAAACTTGTTCGTGGAACTTGTTCTTAGAACAATTGTGAAGTGTGAAATTGTTCTTGAAATTTTTTTTTGAACTTGTTCTTAGAACAACTGTAAACTTGTCCTTAGAACACAATTGTGAACTTGTTCTTGAAACTTTTTATTGGAACAAAACCGTGAATTGGTTCTGGGAACTTAGTTGTTCTTGGAACAATTGTGCAGCTTTATTCTAGGAACAACAGTGAACTTGTTCTTGGAAAAACTGTGAACTTGTTCTTGGAAAAACTGTGAACATGTTCTTGGAAAAAATGTGAACTTGTTCTTGGAACTTATTTTTGGAACAACATTGAATTTCTTCTTAGAACTTGTTCTTAAAATAACTATGAAATTGTTCTTAAAAGAGCAGTGGACTTGTTCTTAAAACAGTTGTGAACTTGTTATTGGAAAAACAGGGAACTTGTTTTTAAAAAAATTGTGACCTTGTTCTGTGAACAATTGTGAACTTGTTCTTGAAAAAAATGTATTTTTTATGTGCATTTGTTGTTAGGAACTGTGAATTTGTTCTTGAAAAATTGTGAAGTTATTTTTTTTCTAAAAAATGATGAATTTTATTTTTAGAAAAAATAAAATAGTAGCCGGAAAAGGTCGTCGGAGGTGGCAGTCGGAAAAAAAGATGGCTGAAAAGGTTATCGGAGGTGGTTGCCGAAAAATGGTAGCCGAAGGTGGTCACCGGGAAATGGTCGTCGAAAAAATAGTCACCGGAAAACTCGACGGAGGTGGTCGCCGGAGAAAAATTCATCGTATTGTTGGATATTATGTCCTAGGCCCTTGAGAAAGGCCTATGCGTTATATCATAGCTTCATTGTTATAGAGATAACAAACCTGATTATTATATCTTTTGCATGTTTACTATAATAACCATTGTCCATATTACTTATGAAGGGCTAGCATGAGTTTAATGGATAATCATATGATGATTATAGCGCATATGATGCGGATTAAACTTGTGGGTACATATGGAGAACAAGTACTGGATAGATCCGTTATGAGATTTATGTCATGGTCAAATGTCATAATTAGATCTCATAATAGTTATATCATTTATCCTTAGACCTGAGATTATCACAGTCTTCCACATGATGAACATTATGTTTGACGTACTCAAACGCTACCCCTAACCAGGTGGTTATAAAGGCTACGATTGGCATAATCGGATTCTTGTAGGGAAGAATGATAAGTCAAGATGGGATTTGTCCCTCTCTCAAGAGAGATATCTGCTTGGCCACTCGATGAGTGACATTGATAATAGTGTACGGCCATACCCAAATGAATTGAAGTGTTTAATGTTATTTTCTCATATCAATCTACTCGATATCGAGAAAGCATTGGACAACATAAGTTGACTTGGACCATGACTTATGTCCAATATGATATCACGTGACAAAGGGATTGTGATATGTTCTATAAGGTTACTTTGGACTTTCAAAGTTATACTAATTGGGTAGTCATAATGGCTTGCTAGAGTCCGCTTATGACTTACGGGTTCGGACTCGTTGCCAACATAGTATAATCCTATTGGGTCACACACATAGAGCGGATTTGAAAAAGGCTAAAATCGGGGATTTCTGGACTGGCCACCGTACGGCTACAATGGTGGAGTACGGCTCCAAAGGAGCCATACGGTTGCTATGCCCGTAACAGAGCAGTTTGTTCAGTTTTCTTGACTGAAAAGGAATCCTGATCCCATACGGAATTAGGTCAAACCCTTATATAAGATATACAGCCGAGTTTGACAGCCTCTAATGGTGATTTTGGAAATCACAAACAATTGATTTAGAAACAATAAATTATAGAGAGGTTGGATTATTTATTTAATGATCCATGATCATCAAAGTACAATAATCAAAGAGCAAAATAATTCCGACGAAGAAATCGTTTCTTCATCAAGCCTTGGGTCTAGCAATCCAGATCAAGAAGGTGTTCTTGATATCTGTTCGACGTGTGGATACCGATGGAGGGTGTTTCCTTTAGAACCTTAATGTCCGTGTTCATGGATGCGATCTTCTAGGGTTAGTTTCTTTCATCTTGTATTTAATTTAATTAACATGCACGGATCCGGGCTCTTGGGTGTTTGATTTTATCTGTTTATTCCGCTGCGCATGATGCTTCAAATCCCAACACGTATTTGGTCGCCGGAAAAATGGTTGCCGTAAGTGGTGGTCGCTGGAGTTGATATTAGTAATAGTTTTAGTTGACAACTGTGAACTTACTAATTAATTCACAGTTGTTTGGTCACTGGAGTCGATCGTGTTCTTTGTAGTTTAGTTGATAACTGTGAACTTACTGATTAGTTCACAGTTGTTTGGTCGTCGGAGTTGGTGGTTGTCGGAGTCGATCGTAGTCTTAGTAGTTTAGTTGACAACTGTGAACTTACTGATTTGTTCACAGTTTTTTGGTCGCCAGAGTTGGTGACAACTGTGAACTTACTGATTAGTTCACAGTTATTTGGTCGCCCGAGTTAGTCGCTCGAGTTGTTTAGTTGACAACTGAGAACTTACTGATAAGTTCTCAATTGTTTGATTGCCGGAGATGGTGGTCGCCGGAATATGATTGCCGGAGGTGGTGGTCAGCTGTTTACATTGATTTTGGTTGCCGGAAAATGGTTGTTGGGATAAAAAAAGTCGCCGGTAATTGGTCCTCGGAAAATGGTCACAGGAAAATGGTCGGCGAAGGTGGCCGCCCGAAAATGGTGGCCCGAAAGGTCGACGGAGGTGGTCGCCGGAAAATGGCACCGGAAAATAGTCACCGGAGGTGGTCACCGGAAAATGGTTGTCGGCGGTGGCCGTCGGAAAATAATCACCAGAGGTGGTCGTTGGAAAATGAGGCCGGAAAAATAGTCGCCGGGGAAAATTGGGATGGGTGGCCAAAGGTGGTTGGAGAGGGAAAGTGAAATGATGGAGGGAGTGGCATTAATGTAATTTTTCATCATGTAGTAAGGGCATGAGTGTCCTTTTAATAACCCTTGGACTAGGTGGTAATATTGAAAATTCCACGTCCTAGGTGGTAGTTTTCATTAGGATGAGGGACTAAATGGTAGTTGCCCTCCTAAAAAAATATAAAATTAATATTGATAGTATTATAATAGTGTATCAACGACAAATTATAAATTTTCATTTAGATAATTAAAAGTAACATAAATTATTGATCAAAGTTTACTCGTAATAAAAATGTAAAAAGAAAGAATAACTTTTCAAGACATAAGGAGTATATAAAAACGGGCGTATTTATAGTAATCTCAAATTTGTCACTAAATTGTCGAGTTTTGAATAAATCTTCCGGTTCTTCCCAAACCCTATTCATCACAAATGGCTCATTTCAGATCTTGAGAGAATTTTTTGTTATTCCTAATTAGAATGTTTTTATAACACCAAATAACATCTTACTCATTGCATGAGCAACTGTAGACACCCCGCCTTGGACCTCTCACCCCGATTGCATACATAGTATTTTTATTTAACTTATTTTCGTTAATTTCCTTTACTTCAGTTAAGTTCCTAACTGATTCCGTTAGTTTTGGACTAAACTGCATAACAGAGTTAACTTTAGAGTCATTTCTGTCATCCTGCCTTTCTCACCCGCGGGCGCCTCCCATAATGGTCATGGGGCGCACGCGTTTGGTCCAATAGGCCTGACTCGCGCGCTTCCCACTTTGACTGTTACGGATTGCAGCATTTTCCCTCCATTTTTTAGAGTAAAAAACAACATTTTCATCACATATTTTATTCTAACATTAAACCCATTTTATTCCATAACTCCCAAATCTCATATTCTAGCATTTTCCCTAAAACAAAATATTTGATCTTTATTTCATTTCATTTGATTTTCTATTTATTATTTAATTTTCTTTATTTTCTTGTTGGTTAGAAAAGCTCCTTTCCCTCCTTTCTCTACCTATAAAAAACCCTCTCATTTTACCTTAGAAAAAGGACCCAACTTCTCTTCTCTGCAAAAACTATACACAAGTTCTTAGACTTTGGACCTCAAATTCTCTCTACACTATTACTATAAACAAATTCTCCCAACAAGATTTTAACAACAAAACTCTACATAAATTTCTACACAACAATTTCTCTACAACAACTACATCTTCAAGTTAAAGTTTGAGGTTCTTCAACCTTAAGGTACAACTTCTTCTTTATTCGTCTATTTTACATGTCTTAGTCAATGTATGCAATCCCCATCAATGGGACATGACTAAATGACCACTTTACTACATTAAAGGTGGTTAAGGTCATCTCCCTACATTTCAATCTTTACTTCAATTTATTATTCTTCTCTTAATATAATCTTTAGCATAAATCAATAAAACAAGTTTCTTTTTTTATTTCTCTTTTGTAATTCCCCTTTTCTTTACATTATAATTGTTAGCACTTTTCTCATATTAAAATAAGGACATTTAGCATTAGAACACCAATAGTAGCAAGACCCACGTAAGCGGGGCGGAGTGGGTGTTTAAGTACCTCCCACTCCGTCACCTAACCCCCGAACCCTTCTCTTCCCGAATCTTTGGTTTCGTAATATTAAAATATGCTATTTCTTTAGGTTTTTCTTATGTTCCCTTAATAACATAGGTGGCGACTCTACAAATTAAAACAAGTTAGATAACCTAGGATAATTCACCGCTCTAGCCAAGTTGTGGTTTTCCCGGGGTATCTATAGTGGCGACTCTGCTGGGGACTACTTAGAGGGTTAAACTTGCGTTTTTATCTTTTGGTGTTCTTTTATTCTGTTTTTTGGGCATTCTGGTAAAAAGGGTTGGAAGCGCGCGCCTCTGGCCTTCTTGGCCTAAAGCGCGCGCGTCCGACCCCAATTACCAGAATCGCCCGCCTCTCATCTCGTCCTTCAATTCCATGTTTCTGTGCTAACAATTACTGCAGGGGAAAAAGTTTTCATTTAGGTTCAAGGTAATCCCTTGAAACCACTGATTTGTAGGTTTTCACCCAGAAGCGGGCGCCTCTGCCCGCCTCCTCCTAACGCGCGCGCCTCCCGAGTAGGTAGCCCAATGCGCGCGCTTCTGGGCGCATTTCCAGAACAGAACAGTGCACAAAAACAGAACAGTTTTGAAAGTGTGTGGGCACCGAGCTTGCACATAACCTCTTTTATTTTCTGTTTATTTTATCGGTCATACGGGTGATTCGAAAGTTGTAATTATGTGTTTATGTGATTATTTTCTTTTCTTTTGTTTTTAAAAAAAAATAATAAAAAAAAATATTTCTCACTATCGAGTCACACAAGTTCATAACCCCAAACCCGTCGAGGCCCGTCCTAGAGAGTTTCAAGCTCCACCCGACCTTGACTCTCTCGAAGCGGTAAACCTCAACCTGTGGCATAGTTCATGACTACATGCCGGGGGTGACCTTAAGCCTCTCTTTAGCCGAGCACAAGCCAACACAATTCTAGTTAAGGTCTAACACTCCGTGACTAAAGTCGGTTTTCATGTGTTGAGATTTCCCTAAACTAATATCATCAAATCATAGATGCCGTTTCCAAAAGAAACAAGTGGTTATTATGAACGAAATAAAACTCCGTCCCCAAGTGGTTATTATGGATGGAATTATTGGTGTTGGTGCCCTAGGCATGTTTAATAAAAGTTGTAATTGTTGTCATTTATTCATATTAATAAAGAGATGTTTTGATTATTATTGTTGTTCATGATTACTTATAATAATCTCCGTCCCTAGTACTTGTTAGGTACTAGTATAAAGGCTAATTGATCATGGACATGACCCGCTCTATGAGATTTATGTCATGGTCAATGTCATACATATATCTCATATTAGTTGTGTCATTTGAATCCTTAGACATGAAGTTATTATGGTCTTACACTTGATGAACATTATGTTTGACATATTCAAACGCTACCTTTAACCAGGTAGTTAGAAAGGGTATGATTGGCATAATCGGATTCACGTAGGGAAGAATAATAAGCTAAATGGATTTGTCCCTCTTCTAAGAGATGTCAAGCTTGGGCCTCTCGTAGGAATGATGTTGATGAAAATGTTCGGCCGGACTCAAATGAATTGATTGGATCAATGTCATTTGGATTATCAACATATCCAGAATTGAGAAAGTATTGAACAAAGACAAGTTGACTTGTTGACCATGACTTGTGTTCAATGACATCGTGGACAAAAGGATTATGACATATTCTAAATAAATGCGAACTTGTATCTAGTTACACTTTTTGGGTAGGTATAACGGTTTGCTAGAACCTAATCATATCTTATGGTTTCATGTTTGAACCCATTGCCAACTTAGTGTAATCCTAGAGGGCCACACACAAATAGAACGAATCATAAAGGACTATAATGGAATATTGGGTCAAAGGACCATTCGGGGTTTTAAGGAAATTAGAGGAAGAAAAGTGGAAAAAGGGAGGTCCAGGCGGACTAGTGGAAGGACCCGGGCGGACCATGATGGGTCCGGTCGGACCACTTGCCATACCCGGCCGGACCAGTCGGTTTCGGCAGGAACTTTCCTTAATCCGTTTTCTTGCGGGTTTAGACAATTGTTATTTATTTGGAATAGGTCTAACAAGTATTTAAACAACCCTAATTCGCCTAAAATCCATACATGTGTTTTTGCAAGCCTCCAAAGAGTTTTTGAGAGTTATTTCTTGTTCTAAGAAATTCCTAAATTGAAGAACAAGAACAAACACAATAATATTCCATATAGTTAAAATACAATTGAGAAAACGTGTTTCTCGATTTGGTCTAGCAACCAAGATCAAGTGCTCTTGATATTCGTTCGAGGTGTGGATACCGCTAGAGGGTGAAGCTCATCATCTTCAAAGTTTTGTTCGTGATCAAGCTTTAAATTCTCCACCAAGATCAAAGGCTAAAATTCAAAGTCATCAAGGATTAGTATTCTAGTATTCATATTGTATGTATTTGATATAATCATATGAACGGATCTATGGCTTTGGGTTTCATGAAAATTTTAAATGCTTAATTCCGCTGCGCATGTTACTACGAAACCCAACAGTGGTATCAGAGCCCTGTTCATGTTGATTATTTCAATACTAGATCATGTTGTGTGTATGTAAATTGTTTGTTTATGTGCCTAGAATGATATGAATATTGGATTATGATGTTTATGTGTTATATGCGTTTATGTGGTTTACTGTTTTATAAACTTTAATCGCACTATTCAATCGCAATAAAATTATGTTGGATTTAAAATTGTTTGGGTTATCAATTTCTGATTGGATCAAAGTTTTGATAATCGGAGAAAAACAATTTTGAGACAAATTTTCAAACTTTAAAAATTGTGGATTTTTCAGCGTAGGTCCGACCGGACCAAAGCAGGCACCTGGCCGGACCATCTGGTCTGGAGCGGAGGTCAGGCATTTGGTTTTGGACTTGAAAAATTCTGGGTTTTTCGGAGGTAGGTCCGACCGGACCAGTGACAATACCCGGCCGGACCTTCTGGTCTGGAGCGGGGATTGGGCAGTTGATTTGGGTGTGGATCTCGGGGTTTAATTTTCCTATTTGTTTTGATCTTGTGTTTTTGAGATTGGATCAGAGTTTGGATGGCTAATCTACGTTCATCGAGATTATGTTTCCCAAACTTGATATCATTCAAAGTTTCAAAGATAAAACGAAGTTAGAATTATGAAGAGTTCATAATTGATAAAATTGAGAAACAAAGTTCTTGATTCAAAGATTGGAGATCCATGTGGAATTGTGGATGCAATTGGCCTACATTCATCGAGACCATCTATTGCTTAGTTTCGGCCATGTGGACTACTTTCTTGGTTTCTTGAATTAGTGCAGAATTGTGGTTGCCTAATGGCTTAGTTCGGCCGCACTTCTTGTTGTCTTGATTTGGAGATGATAACCAAAGTTCAGAGAGTCTCATCCTCATAATTATATAGAAACTAATGACACATAAATATTATGCTTAAATTAATGATGATTAATTTAGTGGCTAAACTTGATGCGTAACATGTTTATATTATGTGCTCATAAATGTGTTGAATGCTATACGTGATTAAACCTTCAAAGAAAGTTTTAAGTCCTTTATTGCCATGCCATGATTAAAACACTTGTTAGTACATGTGTGATTTTAATGTAGATTCGCCTTAACGAGGTGCATTAATTTTATTTATGTATGAGCAAGATAGATATTGTGGGCACGCCCTAGCGAGACACATTAACTATACGTTTAAAATGGTTGGACTTAATTAGGCGTCAAAACAGTTTTGGGCCTAGGCAAAGATGAGATTAAACATGCTTTTTGAAATTGGATTTCTTAAAGAATCTCAGAAAAGGATCTAAGAATCATATGGGATATGATTGACATGATTGTCTACCTAATTAATTTGATTTTGTGTAATCCGCCTTAGCGGACTTGAAATTAAATTAAAGTTGGATCTTAGCCCATTTAAATTATATTATACATTGGATGTATAAAAAGGTTGTATAATTTAGTGGGAGTATTTTTTTGAAAAAATACATAGTTAATTTCTTTAATGAAACTGGTACTTATTAAATTTTGATTTTTTTTGCATAATTGTAGATAATGACTACAAGCACTCAATCAATTTCGTTGCAATCAATCCTTGAAAATGATAAGCTCCAAGAGAATGGTACAAACTTTATGGATTGGATCCGTAGCCTAAGAATAGTTCTTACGCAAGAAGATAAGTTGTACATTCTCGATGGGCCTCTTCCTGTTAAACCAGAAGCCAATGCCCCTAGGACAGAAAGAGACAATTACAAGAAACATCGTAATGATTCTGGAGATGTAAGTTGTCTCATGCTTGCTACTATGTGCTAAAAACTCTAACAAAGTTTGGAACATTTGGAAGCCTATGAGATAGGCGTGGAGTTAAGAGTCATGTTTCAAGAGCAAGCTAGGCAAGAGAGGTACAAGACTATTGTTGCATTCACTTCTTGTAAAATGAGTGAAGGGAAACAAGTGAGTCCTCACATGCTTAAAATGAAAGGCTATGTAGAGCATCTTGAGAAACATGGCTATCCAATCCCATTGGAGCTAGCCACGGATCTCATTCTTAATTCATTGCCTAAATATTATAATCAGTTCGTGATGAATTATAACATTCATGGAATGGATAAGAATCTCTCCGAGTTGCATGGTATGCTTAAAACTGTGGAGATGAAGATTTTGGAGAAAGGTTCTCATGTGGTCATGGTTCATGATGGGAAGAAGGCTAGTGCCAAAGGAAAGGGTAAGAAAGTTGTAAAACCCAAGATAAGCAAGGCAACGGTTGTTAAGGCTTCAGAGGTAAAACCCGATTCACAAAAGGATGAAATCTGTTTCAATTGCCAAGAAATTGGTCATTGGAAACGTAATTGCAAGGCTTTTAAGGAAGAGCAAAAGAAGAAGAAGAGCAGTGGGACTGCGTTGACTTCAGGTATCTATATGATAGATATTCTCCTTTCTACCACTGATTCTTGGGTATTGGATAACGGATGTGGTTCTCACATTTGTTTAAATGTGCAGGGACTAAAGAATAGGAGACTGCTTAAAGAGGGTGAAGTGGACCTATGAGTGGGGAATGGAGCAAGAGTTGCTGCATTAGCCGTAGGGACTTATGAAGTCACTTTACCTTCCGATTTAATACTTGTTTTGAACAATTGCTATTATGTACCGGATTTAAGTAGAAATATTAATTTAATTTCTTGTTTGGATAATGAAAGCTTTAAATTTCTTATTAAAAATAAGAGATTTTGTATTTATTTAAATGATGTGCTTTATGGTATTGCAAATTCATTTAATGGCCTTTATGTCTTGGATGTCAAGAATGAAAATAATGACAATGTCTATCATGTAAATAAGAAATATAAACCTAATGATGTAAATCAAACTTATTTGTGGCATTGTCGTCTCGGTCATATTAATGAGAAGCGTATCTCAAAACTCCATGGGGACGGTCTTTTGGGTTCATATGATCTTGAGTCATATGATACTTGCGAGTCGTGTCTTCTTAGAAAAATGACTAAGACACCTTTTACCAAGCTAGGTGAAAGGGAGAGTGACTTATTGGGGTTGATACATTCCGATGTATGTGGACCATTAAGTAGCAATGCTAGGGGAGGGTTTCAATACTTCATAACCTTCACTGATGATTATAGTAGATTTGGGTATGTTTACCTAATGAAACATAAAAGTGAAGCATTTGAAATATTTAGAATATTTCAAAATGAAGTAGAAAAACAACTTGGCAAAAGTATTAAAGCACTTCGATCGGATCGAGGTGGAGAATACTTGCGTCATGAATTCGATGATCATCTAAAGAATTGTGGAATAGTTTCACAATTGACTCCACCCAGAACACCACAATGGAATGGTGTGTCTGAGAGGAGGAATCGGACTTTGTTGGACATGGTTCGATCAATGATGAGTCAAGTTGATCTTCCTTTATCCTTTTAGGGTTAGGCTCTAGAAACCGCTGCTCTCACACTAAATCAAGTTCCAACTAAATCGGTTCAAAAGACTCCATATGAAATGTGGAGCGGAAAAAACCTTGTTTGTCTTTCATGAGGATTTGGGGTTGCGAAGATTTTGTCAAAAGACTTGTATCAGACAAACTTGCGCACAAATCCGATAAATGTATTTTCGTGGGATATCCTAAGGAAGCTAAAGGATATTACTTTGACAACCAAACAGACAACAAATTTTTGGTTGCCCGAACTGGTGTCTTTCTAGAGAAACAGTTTCTCTCCAAAGAAATCAGTGGGAGTAAAATAAATCTTGAAGAGATTCGAGACCCGGAAAATGACATTGAACCTATAGTGGAACAAGAACAAGTCCCACAAGAAATTGTGGAACCTGTTCAAAATACACAAGTAACTCGTAGATCTGGTAGGTTATGATCCGAGCCAGAGCGATATGGGTTTCTCGTAATGGATAGTTATGAGGTGGAAATAATTGATAATGATGAAACGACCACTTACCAAGAGGTGATGTATTCTCCTGATTCGAAGAAATGGCTTGGAGCCATGGAATCCGAATTATAATCCATGCAAGATAATCAAGTTTGGAACTTGATTGATGCGCCTGAAGGTGTAAAAACCATATGATGGAAATGGGTCTTCAAGAAGAAGACTGACATGGATGGAAAATTGCATACTTACAAAGCTAGACTTGTAGCGAAAGGCTATAGGCAAGTTCATGGTATTGACTATGATGAAACCTTTTCGCCCGTAGCAATGATCAAGTCTATAAGAATTTTGCTTGCCATTGCCGCATATCATGACTATGAAATATGGCAAATGGATGTCAAAAGCACCTTCCTTAACGGGAATTTGCAAGAGGATGTCTATATAACACAACCCGAGGGTTTTGAAAAAAGTTCTAAAGTATGCAAATTGCAGAAATCCATCTTTGGATTGAAGCAAGCTTCTAGGAGTTGGAATCTCCGTTTTGATGAATCGGTCAAAGAGTTTGGCTTCATCAAGAACGAAGATGAACCTTGTGTATACAATAAGATTAGTGGGAGCATAGTGCTATTCCTTATTTTATATGTGGATGACATATTGCTCATTGAAAATGACATTCCTACACTTCAGTCTGTAAAGACTTGGTTAGGAAAGTGTTTCGCAATGAAAGATATGGGTGAAGCCGCGTATATCCTTGGCATTAAGATATACAGAGATAGATCAAAGAAGCTAATTGGTTTAAGCCAAAGTACATACATTGACAAGGTCATTAGAAGATTCCGCATGGAAAATTCTAAGAGAGGTACCTTGCCAGTGCTACATGGAGTTTCTCTAAGCAAGACTCAATGTCCTAAGACAAAAGATGAGCGTGATAAAATGAATGATGTTCCATACGCTTTGGAAATTGGGTCCATCATGTATGCCATGATATTTACTAGGCCGGATGTATCTTATGCTTTGAGCATGACAAGTAGATATCAATCCGACCCAAGTGAAAATCACTGGATGGCTGTAAAAGCGATCCTTAAGTACTTGAGAAGGACTAAGGATTCGTTTTTGATCTATGGAGGAATGGAAGATGATATCGTTGTAAATGGTTACACGTATGTAAGCTTCCAAACAGACAGAGATGATAGTCGATCGCAATCGGGTTTTGTGTTTATGTTAAATGGTGGAGCTGTAAGCTGGAAGAGTTCCAAGCAGAGTACAACCGCTGATTCTACAACTGAAGCTGAGTATATTGCTGCATCGGATGCTGCAAAGGAAGCTGTTTGGATTAAGAAGTTCATTAGGGAACTCGAAGTGGTTCCTAGTATTGCTAATCCAATAGACCTTTATTGTGATAATAATGGTTCTATTGCTCAAGCAAAGGAACCAAGAGCACATCAGAAATCCAAATACATACTTAGGCGTTTTCATATCATTCGAGAATTCATTGATAGGGGAGACATAAATATATGCAGAGTACCAACTGATGACAATGTCGCGGACCCGCTAACAAAGAGACTTCCACAAGCTAAACATGATGGTCATGTTACGTCCATGAGTATTAGATACATGGGAGATTGTGTTGGTAGTGGTGCCCTAGGCACGTTTAATAAACGTTGTAATTGTTATCATTTATTTCATATCAATAAAGAGATGTTTTGATTATTATTGTTGTTCATGTTTACTTATAATAATCTCCGCCCCTAGTGCTTGTTAAGTACTAGTATAAAGGCTAAATAATCATGGGATGATCATGTTAGATTTATGGGTACTTGTTTGGAACAAGGTACTGGACATGACCCGCTGTATGAGATTTATGTCATGGTCTATGTCGAACATATATCTCATATTAGTTATGTCATTCGAATCCTTAGACATGAAGTTATTATAGTCTTCCACTTGATAAACATTATGTTTGACATATTCAAACGCTACCTTTAACCGGGAAGTTATAAAGGGTATGATTGGCATAATCGGATTCACGTAGGGAAGAATAATAAGCTAAATGGATTTGTCCCTCTTCGGAGAGATGTCAAGCTTGGGCCTCTCGTATGAATGATGTTGATGAAATGTTCGGCCGGACTCAAATGAATTGATTGGATCAATGTCATTTGGATTATCAACATATTCGGAATCGAGAAAGTATTGAACAAAGACAAGTTGACTTGTTGACCATGACTTGTGTTCAATGACATCGTGGACAAAGGGATTATGACATGTTCTAGAGGAATGAGAACTTGTATCTAGTTATACTATTTGGGTAGGTATGACGGTTTGCTAGAACCTAATCATATCTTATGGTTTCATGTTTGATCCCATTGCCAACTTAGTATAATCCTAGAGGGTCACACACAATAGAACGAATCTTTAAAAGGACTATATTGGAATTTTGGAAATTCTGGAAATCTGGGGAAGTGGGCGACCGCACAGTATGGACTGGGCGGCGGCACACTTAGCTCAGTTTTGTACCAGTTTGTTTCAGATAGTTGTGCGACCCCACAGTGGCTATTGGGCGGCCGCACAGTGATGTCGGGGGGCAGATTTCTAATTTGATTAGGAAACGAATTTTGGACGGATTTTGACACAAGTTTCCTATTTGGAATAGGTCCTACTTGTGTATAAAAGGCCAAATTCGGCTAGAACTCTTCACTAATGATTTTGTGAGTCTCCAAAGAGTTTGAGAGAGTTTATTTTGTTCCAAGATATCTCTTGATTGAAGAACAAAATAATACACAATTAAAGTTCCATATAGTCATTATCAATTGTGAAAGTGTGTTTCATAATTGTTGGTCTAGCAACCAAGATCAAGAAGCTCCTTGATATTCGTTCGTGGTGTGGATACCGCTAGAGGGTGAAGCTCATCATCTTCAAAGTTCGTGTTCGTACTTTCTTCGTGATCAAGCTTCAAATCTCCACCTAGATCAAAGCTAGAATTCAAAGTCATCAAGGGTTAGTTTCTCCTTTATTCATATTGTTGTATTTGACTTAATCATATGAATGGATCTATGGGCTTTGGGTTTCATAAATTTTAAATGCTAAATTCCGCTGCGCATGTTACATCGAAACCCAACAGTGGTATCAGAGCCCCATTCATGTTGATTATTTCAATACCTAGATCATGTTATGTGTATATAAATTGTTTATGTGCCTTGCTTGATATGAATATTGGAATATATGATGCTTATGTGTTTTGTGATTTTACGTGGTTTATTGTTTTGCAACTTTAATCGAACGATTCAATCGCAATAAATAAATTATGGTGGATTCAGAATTGTTGGTTATTAATTTTTGATTGGATCAAAGTTTTAATAATCCGGGAAAAAAAATTTTGAGACAAAATTTTCGAACTTTGAAAATTCTGCACATTCTGATGGCCATGGGCGACCGCACAAAAGCACCTGGGCGACCGCACAGGCCTTTTTGGGCGGCCGCACAAAGGGATCAGATTGTCTGATTTTGGTGGAAAAACAGAATCTGGAATTTTTCGAAATATTCAACAAAACCTGTAACAGAACCAGTCCAGACCTGCTGATCTGGAATGGGTTTTGGGAAGTTGGTTTGTGTGTGAATTTTGGGGTTTGATTTTCCTATTTGTTTTAGTCTTGTGATTCTAATATTGGCTCAAGGTTTGGATGGCTAATCTGCGTTCATCGAGATTGTGTTTCCCAAACTTGATCGCAATCAAAGTTTCAAAGATAAAACGAAGTTAGAATTATGAAGAGTTCATAATTGCTAAAATTGAGAAACAAAGTTCATGATTCAAAGATTGGAGTTCCATGTGGAATTGTGGATGCAATTGGCCTACGTTTATCGAGACCATCTATTGCTTAGTTTCAGCCACATGGACTACTTTCTTGATTTCTTGAATTAGTGCGGGATTGTGGTTGCCTAATGGCTTAGTTCGACCGCACTTCTTGTTGTCTTGATTTGGAGATAATAACCAAAGTTGAAATAGTCTCATCCTCATAATTATAGAGAAACTAATGACACATAAATATCATGCTTAAATTAATGGAGATTAATTTAGTGGCTAAACTTGATGTGTAATATGTTTATATTATGTGCTCATAAATGTGTTATATGCTATATGTGATGAACCTTCAAAGAATGTTTTAAGTCCTTCATTGCCATGCCATGATTAAAACACTTGTTTATACATGTGTAAATTGATGTGGGTTCGCCTCCGCGAAGTACATTAATTTTATTCATGTATGAGCAAGATGAGGTTCATTAGTTTAATGTGGGCTTGCCTCCGCAAGGTGCATTAAATTGAATGGTTCCTATACGTTTAAAATGGTTGGACTTAATTAGGCGTCAAAACGGTTTTGGGCCTAGGCAAAAGATGAGATTAAACATGCTTTGGAAATTGGATTTCTCAAAGAATCTCATAAAAGGATCTAAGAATCGTATGGGATATGATTGACATGATTGTCTACCTAATTAATTTAGTTTTGAGAGGTCCGCCTCCGTGGACTCAAAAGATAAATTAAAGTTGGATCTTAGCCCAATTAAATTATATTATACATTGGATGTATATGAAGGTTGTATAATTTAGTGGGAGTATTTTGTTTGAAAAATACATTATTTATCTCTTTAATGAAAAACCGGTACTTATTAAATTTTAGAAATTTTGCATATTTGTAGATAATGACTACTAACACTCAATCAATTTCGTTGCGATCGATCCTTGAGAAGGATAAGCTCCAAGAGAATGGTACGAACTTTATGGATTGGATCCGTAGCCTTAGAATTATTCTAAGGCAAGAAGATAAGTTGTACATTCTCGATGGGCCTCTTCCTGCTGAACCAGAACCTACTGCCCCTAGGACAGAAAGAGACAATTACAAGAAACATCGTAATGATTCTAGAGATGTAAGTTGTCTCATGCTTGCTACTATGTGCTCAAAACTCCAACAAAGTTTGGAACATTTGGAAGCCTATGAGATAGGCGTGGAGTTAAGAGCCATGGTTCAAGAACAAGCTAGGCAAGAGAGGTACAAGACCATTGTTGCATTCACTACTTGCAAAATAAATGAAGGAAAACAAGTGAGTCCCTGAAAATGAAAGGTTATGTGGAGCACCTTGAGAAACTTGGCTATCCAATCCCATTGGAGCTAGCCACGGATCTCATTCTTAATTCATTGCTTAAAAGTTATAATCAGTTTGTGATGAATTATAACATGCATGGAATGGATAAGAATCTCTCCGAGTTGCATGGGATACTTAAAACTGCGGAGATGAAGATTGCGGAGAAAGGTTCTCCCGTGCTCTTAGTTCATGATGGGAAGAAGGCTAGTGCCAAAGGAAAGGGTAAGAAAGTTGTCAAACCCAAAATAAGCAAGGCAAGTGTTGCCAAGGCTTCTGAGGCAAAACCCGATTCACAAAAGGATGCAATATGTTTCCATTGTCAAGAAATTGGTCATTGGAAACGTAATTGCAAGGCTTTCTTGGAAGAGCAAAAGAAGAAGAAGGGCAGCAAGGCTGCAGGTATCTATATGATAGATATTCTCCTTTCTACCACTGATTCTTGGGTATTGGATACCGGATGTGGTTCTCACATTTGTTTAAATGTGCAGGGTCTAAAGAATAGGAGACTGCTTAAAGATGGTGAAGTAGACCTACGCGTGGGGAATGGAGCAAGAGTTGCTGCATTAGCCGTAGGGACTTATGAAGTCACTTTACCTTCCGGATTAATTTTTGTTTTGAACAATTGTTATTATGTTCCGGATTTAAGTAGAAATATTATTTCAATTTCTTGTTTGGATAATGAAGGTTTTAAGTTTCTTATTAAGAATAAGAAATTTTCTATTTATTTAAATGATGTGCTTTATGGTATTGCTAATTCATTTAATGGCCTTTATATCTTGGATGTCAAGAATGAAAATAATGACAATGTCTATCATGTAAATAAGAAATCTAAACCTAATGATGTAAATCATACCTATTTATGGCATTGCCATCTTGGTCATATTAATGAGAAGCGTATCTCAAAACTCCATGGGGACGGTCTCTTGGGTTCATGTGACCTCGAGTCATATGATACTTGCGAGTCGTGTCTTCTTGGAAAAATGACTAAGACACCTTTTACCAAGTTGGGTGAAAGGGCAAGCGACTTATTGGGGTTGATACATTCCGATGTATGCGGACCATTAAGTAGCAATGCTAGGGGAGGATTTCAATACTTCATAACCTTCACTGATGATTATAGTAGATTTGGGTATGTTTACCTAATGAAACATAAAAGTGAAGCATTTGAGATATTTAGAATATTTCAAAATGAAGTAGAAAAACAACTTGGCAAAAGTATTAAGACACTTCGATCAGATCGAGGTAGAGAATACTTGAGTCAAGAATTTGATGATCATCGAAAGAATTGTGGAATAGTTTCACAATTGACTCCACACGGAACACCACAATGGAATGGTGTGTCCGAGAGGAGAAATCAGACTTTGTTAGACATGGTTCGATCAATGATGAGTCAAGTTGATCTTCCAATATCTTTTTGGGGTTACGCTCTAGAAACCGCTGCTTTCACACTAAATCGTGTTCCAACTAAATCGGTTCAAAAGACTCTATATGAAATGTGGAGCGGAAAGAAAACTTGTTTATCTTTCATGAAGATTTGGGGTTAGGAAGGCTTTGTCAAAAGACTTGTCTCTGACAAACTTGCACACAAATCTAACAAATGTATTTTCGTGGGATATCCAAAGGAAACTAGAGGATATTACTTTTACAACCGAGAGGACAACAAAGTGTTTGTTGCCCGAACTGGTGTCTTTCTAGAGAAAGAGTTTCTCTCCAAAGAAATCAGTGGGAGCAAAATAAATCTTGAAGAAATTCGAGACCCAGAAAATAACATTGAACCAATAGTGGAACAAGAACAAGAACCACAAGGAGTTGTGGAACCTGTTCAAAATACACAAGCAACTCGCAGATCTAGTAGGTTACGATCCCAGCCCGAGAGATATGGATTTCTCGTAACGGATAGTAATGAGGTAGAAATCATTGAGAATGATGAACTGTCAACCTACCAAGAGGCGATGACTTCTCCTAATTCGGACAAGTGGCTTGGAGCCATAGAATCCGAATTACAATCCATGCAAGACAATCAAGTTTGGAATTTGATTGATGCGCCCGAAGGTGTAAAAACCATAGGATGCAAATGGGTCTTCAAGAAGAAGACTGACATGGATGGGAAGGTGCATACTTACAAAGCTAGGCTTGTAGCGAAAGGTTATAGGCAAGTTCATGGTATTGACTATGATGAGACCTTTTCACCCGTAGCAATGATCAAGTCTATAAGAATTTTGCTTGCCATTGCCGCATATCATGACTATAAAATATGGTAAATGGACGTCAAAACCGCTTTCCTAAATGGAAAACTCCAAGAGGATGTGTATATGACACAACCAGAAGGTTTTGAACAAGATTCTAAAGTATGCAAATTACAAAGATCCATCTATGGATTGAAGCAAGCTTCTAGGAGTTGGAATCTCCGTTTTGATCAATCGGTCAAAGAGTTTGGTTTCATCAAGAACGAAGATGAGCCTTGTGTATACAAGAAGATTAGTGGGAGCATAGTGCTATTCCTTATTTTATATGTGGATGACATATTGCTCATTGGAAACGACATTCCTATACTTCAGTCCGTAAAGACTTGGTTGGGAAAGTGTTTTGCAATGAAAGATATGGGCGAAGCCGCATATATACTTGGCATTAAGATCTATAGAGATAGATCAAGGAGGATACTTGGTTTGAGCCAAAGTACATACATTGAAAAGGTCATTAGAAGATTCCGTATGGAAAATTCTAAGAGAGGCACCTTGCCCGTGTTACATGGAGTTCCTCTAAGCAAGACTCAATGTCCTAAGACAAACGATGAGCGTGAGAAAATGAATGATGTTCCATATGCTTCGGCAATTGGGTCCATCATGTATGCCATGATTTGTACTAGGCCGGATGTATCTTATGCTTTGAGCATGACAAGTAGATACCAATCCGACCCTGGCGAAAATCACTGGATAGCTGTAAAAGCGATTCTTAAGTACTTGAGAAGAACTAAAGACTCGTTTTTGGTCTATGGAGGAATGGAAGATGATCTCGTTGTAAATGCTTACACGGATGCAAGCTTCCAAACCGACAAAGATGATAGCCGATCGCAATCGGGTTTTGTGTTTATGTTAAATGGTGGAGCTGTAAGCTGGAAGAGTTCCAAGGAAAGTACAACCGCTGATTCTACAACAGAAGCTGAGTATATTGCTGCATCGGATGCTGCAAAGGAAGCTGTTTGGATTAAGAAGTTCATCACTGAACTTGAAGTGGTTCCTAGTATTGCTAATCCAATAGACTTTTATTGCAATAATAATGGTGCTATTGCTCAAGCAAAGGAGCCAAGAGCACATCAGAAATCTAAACACATACTTAGGCGTTTTCATATCATTCGAGAGATCGTTGATAGGGGAGACGTAAATATATGCAGAGTACCTACTGATGACAATGTTGCGGACCCGCTAACAAAGGGACTTCCACAAGCTAAACATGATGGTCATGTTAGGTCCATGGGTATTAGATACATGGGAGATTGAGCCTAGGGCAAGTGGGAGATTGTTGGTAGTGGTGCCCTAGGCACGTTTAATAAACGTTGTAATTGTTATCATTTATTTCATATCAATAAAGAGATGTTTTGATTATTATTGTTGTTCATGTTTACTTATAATAATCTCCGGCCCTAGTTCTTGTTAAGCACTAGTATAAAGGCTAAATGATCATGGGATGATCATGTTAGATTTATGGGTACTTGTTTGGAACAAGGTACTGGACATGACCCGCTGTATGAGATTTATGTCATGGTCTATGTCGAACATATATCTCATATTAGTTATGTCATTCGAATCCTTAGACATGAAGTTATTATAGTCTTCCACTTGATAAACATTATGTTTGACATATTTAAATACTACCTTTAACCGAGAAGTTATAAAAGGTATGATTGGCATAATCGGATTCACGTAGGGAAGAATAATAAGCTAAATGGATTTGTCCCTCTTCGGAGAGATGTCAAGCTTGGGCCTCTCGTAGGAATGATGTTAATGAAATGTTCGGCCGGACACAAATGAATTGATTGGATCAATGTCATTTGGATTATCAACATATTCGGAATCGAGAAAGTATTGAACAAAGACAAGTTGACTTGTTGACCATGACTTGTGTTCAATGACATCGTGGACAAAGGGATTATGACATGTTCTAAAGGAATGCGAACTTGTATCTAGTTATACTATTTAGGTAGGTATGACGGTTTGCTAGAACATAATCATATCTTATGGTTTAATGTTTGATCCCATTGCCAACTTAGTATAATCCTAGAGGGTCACACACAATAGAACGAATCTTTAAAAGGACTGTATTGGAATTTTGGAAATTCTGGAAATCTGGGGAAGTGGGTGACCGCACAGTATGGACTGGGCGGCCGCACACTTAGCTCAGTTTTGTACTAATTTGTTTCAGATAGTTGTGCGACCGCACAGTGGCTATTGGGCGGCCGCACAGTGATGTCGGGGGGCAGATTCCTAATTTGATTAGGAAACGAATTTTGGACGGATTTTGACACAAGTTTCCTATTTGGAATATGTCCTACTTGTGTATAAAAGGCCAAATTCGGCCAACACTCTTCACTAATGATTTTGTGAGTCTCCAAAGAGTTTGAGAGAGTTTATTTTGTTCCAAGATATCTCTTGATTGAAGAACAAAATAATACACAATTAAAGTTCCATATAGTCATTATCAATTGTGAAAGTGTGTTTCATAATTGTTGGTCTAGCAACCAAGATCAAGAAGCTCATTGATATTCGTTCGTGGTGTGGATATCGCTAGAGGGTGAAGCTCATCATCTTCAAAGTTCGTGTTCGTACTTTCTTCGTGATCAAGCTTCAAATCTCCACCTAGATCAAAGCTAGAATTCAAAGTCATCAAGGGTTAGTTTCTCCTTTATTCATATTGTTGTATTTGACTTAATCATATGAATGGATCTATGGGCTTTGGGTTTCATAAATTTTAAATGCTAAATTCCGCTGCGCATGTTACATCGAAACCCAACAGATTGGGCCTAGGGCAAGTGGGAGATTTTTGGTATTGCTGCCCTAGGCACGTTTAATATTGTAATTGTTATCACTTATTCATATTAATAAAGAGATGTTTTGATTATTATTGTTGTTCATGTTTACTTATTATAATCTCCGTCCCTATTTTTTGGTATTTCTTTCCTTAAAAAGTAGATAAACGGCAGCAACCCATGACAACTACGATGGAGCAATCCACTGCAACAACTACAAAGGAGTAATCCACCGCAATGAGCTACAAAGAACAACTCACCTCAAACGAACCTCACACCCCTAAACTCAAAACCCAACTTCATCGTCAACCGGGCAACCACTCAAAGCCAAACATAACCTACCTTGGGCCAACTTTCTTTCTTTTCTTTCCTCCCACACATACCCACTGAAACCCGACACCATCGTCAAGCGGGTCATCCTCGAACTACGCGGACCTGAGCTCCTCACCTTGAGGAGAACGTAGGCAACCTCCCGGTTCGGTCCAAAATATACACAACCCACTTTGAGCCAATTTCCTTTTTCTTCTCTCTTCCCCATATATTTCTACTTCTGATCTCTTCACTCACAATTGATCAAAACATTTATTATTTCGAGACTACTTGTCTAAAACATAATCATAAGATGCATAACTAATCAACGAGGTCCATTCTCGAGCAATCAAATGAGAATCTTGAATAAAACAATTTTCAAATGTCTCGACAAGTCTTCCGTTCTACAATCTAGGAAAGAGCTAAACACTTACTTTCTGTCAAAGCAGGGGCTTCCTCCCTTTTGTACATATATACACTCAGTTACCCAAAAAGTCAAAATGTGGGTACTATCTCTCTCTCTCTCTTACTCTCCCCAAAATGCCCCCGCATGTTTTCAAACAATTCTCTTTTCCTTTTTTTGAGTCGACTGAATGATTTCAAAAAAAAAAAAAAAAAAAAAAAAAATTGACGCAAAAGAGATGCCCGCTAGATTGAAAACCCGCAAGGGCGGTCTAGGCAGAAAAAAGGGTGCGTCTTAAAGGAGGTAGGATACCCCGCTCTACACCCTTATCGAACTGGGGCTTCCCCAACAAAATGGGTCGACTATGTGTTTTCTCGGAAAACACCGAGGCTTCAACAAGGATACATTTAGAAGAAGGGCACCCCTCATCGTCAAACTCGGCACGCGACGACCTATTTGGATTGATTAGAATCATAATTAATTATAAGGCATCTGTATAAGATCATAACACTTTCATAAAGTTTTCTCCTCCCCGACACTTTGTTTATAAACCCGCACTCTCGGTCTCCACAAAATTGTAAAAACATCTTGGGTCCGTCCGGGACCCATCTATGTGATTCCCAGAGTTGACTCGGTCCTTTACCCTATCTCCTACACTTTAGGGAACCTTTAGGACTAAACCCTCAACTCTCTAGGGCCCAAGCCTACCCGGTTAGTCTTACCTAGGTTACACCATAACTCCTTAGGTCCCGAACCTACCCAGTGAGTCTTACCTAGATTACATCATAACCCCTTAGTTCGACCTTCCGCAAGTTCGTAGCATGACCCCTTCGGACTCAAACCGGTTCTACCCAGACCTTCAAACCTTAAACCGGTTAGCCAAAGCCAAGTCCTTAGGATGAACCATTAGGTCCCGAACCTACCGGTCCCAAGCCTACCCGATCTCCTAGATCTCAAACCTACCGACACATACTCGTCCTTACCCTATCTAGGCCATAGCTCTCTTATCCTCCTAGGTCCATCCTCTTAGGTCTACTCAGTATAACCTGTTGAACGATCCCTTAGATCCCAAGTCCATGCAAGGCCGCTAAACACCTACCTTATAGGTCTCTACCATATCCGATTCACACCTTAGGTCTCAACTCCTAAACCCTTTAGATCACAAAACTGTCTACCCTCTAAGTCTATAACCTTAGAGCTCGTCCCTTAGAACTCTTTAGTTCCCAAGCCTGCTCGGTCCAACCAAAACAATGCCATCTACGCATACCGTCATACCCAAACCATGGCCCTGCCACTCTTAAACCTAGTGTCACTCCTTAGCTTCAAAAGACTTCCTAGTCTGACCTTCAACCCCTTAGGTCTCTAACCTACTTAATCCGAGCCGAGTCCAAACCTCACCACCTACAAGGTCCACCCTTGAACTCCATGGATCTCAAACCTTTCTTCCCCACGAGTCCAAACCTCAAACGTGCTCGAACGCATAAGACCTCCCGCGTACCGTGATATGCCATAAAGATATCAAAACCCGTCCAGTCAAAAATCGTGCGCTTGACACCTTTAGTCCCATACCAAACCCACCTTCGCAATCGCCAAACGAGCTTGGTCACGCGCAATGACCTCTGAGACAAACTTAGGACCTAAGCATACCCAATCCAACTTAGGTACCTATTGTACTCAAGCAAAGTCTTAGACACTCAATCCCTTTACCTAAAGCGCCAACATGGTCATATATCCAAAACCATTTCCCGCACCTATGGTTCGCACCTAGCCTAAACTTTCAAACACTCTAGGATCCAAGCCCGACATGCGTATTAGGTACTAGGGTCATCCAATCCCAATCCGCTGCTCCTTGGCCGACCTCAAGCCTGCTTGGTCCTAACCCATAACGCGGTTTCTCTAGGACAAAAGACTTACCCGCTTGAAAGCCTTATGTCCCAACGCTACCCTGCCTAGCCTTCGATCTCCTAGATCTCACGCCTACCATTCCATTAGGCCCCTGTTTCCTTAACACATGTCTGAGTCTTACCCTAGCTAAACCCTAGCACTCTAGCCTAGGTCTAACCTATCGAGCCATGAGATATCAAGCTCACCTGCCCCAAACCGCAACACTCTTAGACCTCAAACTTGCTCGGTCTAAACCAAGACAAACCTTCAAATGCTTTCGGTCTCCAAACCCTAGTCCCAAACCTAGGTAATCGCCTTCTCTCTAAACCCTAGCCTCAAGCCTAGGTAGTCACCTTCTGTCCGAAGCCTAGCCTTAAACCTAGGTAATCACATTCTCTCAACCTAGCCTCGAGCCTAGGTGGCCACATCCTCTACAAACCCTAGCCTCTAGCCTAGGAAGTCACATGCGCTCCGAACCCTAGCCACAAGCCTAGGTAGTCACCTTCTATCCGAAGCCTAGCCTTAAACCTAGGCAATCACATTCTCTCAACCCCAGCCTCAAGCCTAGGTTACCACATCCTCTACAAACCCTAGCCTCTAGCCTAGGAAGTCACATGCGCTCCAAACCCTAGCCTCAAGCCTAGGTAATCACATCTTCCCAAACCCTAGCCCCAAGCCTAGGTAATCACAGCTTCCCAAACCCTAGCCTCAAGCCTAGGTAGTCATATTCCCTCCAAACCCTAGCCTCAAGCCTAGGTAGTCGCATTCTCTCCAAACCACTAGCCCCAATCCTAGGTAATTACATCCTTCCAAACCCTAGCCTAAAGCCTAGGAAGTTACACCCTTCTTAAACCCTAGCCTCGATCCTAGGTAGCCACATCCTTCCTAACCCTAACCCAAAACCTAGGATACAATGCCCTGTCCAAAACTTAATCAACCCTAGCCTCAGGCCTAGGAAGCCGCATTCGCTCTAAACCCTAGCCTCGAACCTAGGTAGTCGCATTCGCTCTAAACCCTAGCCTCGAGCCTAGGTACTCGCATTCGCTCCAAACCCTAGCCTCAAGCCTAGGTAGTCGCACACTTTCTAAACCCTAGCCGAAGGGCCTAGGAGACTATATCCTCACTAAACTCTATCATCGAGCCTAGGATTCAAGATTCCCTTCAAACCCTAGTCCTAGACCTAGGAAATTCCTTCACCTTAGTCTCAAAATATAGGAAGTTTACAGTCCTTAGCCTTAAAACCTAGCCTAAAGCCTAGGTTACCACGAACATTTCTAAGCCATAGTCACCAATCCCGGAAAATGGTGAACCCTAACATCAAGCTTAGTGGACCTTCCACAAAAGCAATCCCTCTTCCCAACGGTCCATGGTCTCAAGCCTAGGAAGTCACAACCTTTCCAACTCCCAGCCTTATGTCTAAAAGCCAACGCCTTTGCAACCTCTGAGCCTACCACAACTCTAAGCCCTAGCACTAAGCCTAGGATAGAATACTATCCTCATGCTTAAATGAACTCCAATCCCTAGCCCGTAAGCCTAGGAAACCCACATTATCTCTAAGACATAATCTAAAGCCTAAGAAGCCGTGACATCTTTGGCATCCCTATCTCAAGATTAGGAGATCACCATCTTCCTTATTCCCTTTCCTTAAAAAGCCTTAGGTCCTACCTCTAGGCAACCAAGAAAAATGTCCCTTACCTAACACCTTGGTCTCAATGGCTCGTAGCATCATTCCCTCCTAAATTAGGATAAGCGGAACCCAGATCATGTTTCCCATATTAGAAACTCCCCAAGAGTCCATCTCCTTCGCGTCTCCCTAAAGGTCCTTTGCCCTTGTGACTCACCAAAGAGTCCCCTGTGACTCCCAGAGAGTCTATCACCTTTGTGACTCCCGAGAGTCCGTCACCCTTGTGACTTCCCGAGAGTCTATCACCTTTGTGACTCCCCGAGATTTCATCCCGTTTGCGACTTCATAACAATCCATCATCTTTGCCTCCACATGCAAAATTTCAGTTTTACCCCTAGTACATTCCCCTTTGATTCATTTTGGGTGCCCTTAGCGCTATTTTGACTGATGTTCGTTATCTTTGGGTACGGGAAGCCTCTTAGAATTTCCATTATTCACCGAATATTTGCTTGGGATTCGTATGGTTGTAGAGACTTCGGCGCCTCTATGACATACGCATCCTGGATCGATCGTGGTTGGCAGAAGCCTCGGCATTTCTGTTCGCGAGAAATCCAACATCTATTACTTTAGCGCAATCGGCAGGAACCCTGGCGATCCTGATTGCGTTTACCATTCCATCTTGGGATTATTTAGACAACGTAGTTTTTATTTTTCCCAAATAACTTCATTGCTTACGAATGTTCGTTCTTCATACAAGATAGTATCCGTAGGTTTATTATCCCTAGCAGAAGTCCGATGTCTCGTCTTTCCCCAACAGCTCAGAACTACGACCGGCTTGATTCCTCGGAGGATACGTAGGAAACCTGAAAAGGTCCAGCCACTCGACCGACGCGGTCATCTCTCATCCCCAGCAGGTGCACTTTCCTCAGCAGAAGACGTTGCTCCCCATCAGAGGACAGTCATTCCCAATTTCCCATCAGATTTGAACTACGTTTGGCTTGATTTCTCCGCGGATACGTAGGTCGCCTGTCAAGGTTCAGCCGTTCCCTTACCTTTCATCTGTTTTGAAACTCATGTTTCAGACGGATCCTTCTTTTATCGTCGACCCCACATTGCCTTGCAAGAAGCGTCGCCGAGGGGCTACTGTTAGTACCCGACCTGAGAATGAGTTTATTAGGACTTTCCCAAAAATACAAGGACTTTATAGGAATTAGAAACCTTGCAAAGGCTTGTCCCGGATTCCCAAAATATCTCATTTATGACAAAATCTATCAAAATAGGTAACAAATGGTTTCCTTAAAACCATGCAGAAACCCTAGCTTAAGAATCAAGTCAGCCAGCAGGATTGGCCACGCGGCCAACATTGCTACGCGTCGACCTTGGCCACGCGGCCACTATTGTCGCCGGCTTCAATCATGGCCAGGTGGCCAACCTTGCTCTGGATGATCTCAGCCGTCATATCTTCCCCTCAGTTTACTATATAAACCAATCCCATGCTATTGGTTTAGGGTCCGATTTTGAGAGTTCTAAAGTCCGAATTTTAGAGTTCTTAAACACTATTTTGCTCTCTAATTAGCATTCAAACACTCAAGAAGATCCAAAGTTTATTTCTTGCCAACATAGGTAAGTTTTCTAACTTTTTCTTCATGTTCTTGCACTATTTTTAATGTAGATCTTTTATATTCATGTTCGTACATGTTTATTCATAGTTTCTTCATGAGCTTTGCATGTTCATTCATATGTTCATAATATGTTCTTCGCATGTTCTTCGTGTTCATAGATTAAAACCTTATTTATGCTATATTTAGGGTTGCGATCTTCATGTTTACATGTTATTTCATAGCCGATGATGATCTATGGTGCATCAACCCGAGGATGATCTAGGAACTATTTCTAAACCCTAATCTTTAGGTAATTCCCCCTCATTATGCATGATCCCGATTCTTCTGCCTATTCTAAATTCTTCTCGAACTACGCTGACCTGAGCTTCTCACATTGAGAGGAACGTAGGCAATCTTCGAATCCGGTCTCAATCACTAACACACTACATACACCGCATCATGATAGAAAGACCGATCAATTCGGGCAATAAGAGTGATAACGTTCAATATTCTTCTCTTGTTGTAATTTGACCCCCGAACCCATTAAACATGCTTTTTCTCAATGTTTTGGCTATAACTAAAATGGCGTGGCGACTCTCATATTTTTAATGTTGCTATGAATATCCCAAATTCCAACACACGTATTCACATGCGCACCCTTTGATCTCTTTACAAATCCACCCTTCTGATTAAAGGAGGCGCGCGCACCCAATTTGAGAGGGCGTGCGCACTCTTTCTGTTTCCTCAGAAGTCTTCTTCTTTTCATAATTTCCCGTATAGTCCTTGGCCCATACATTCTCAGAAAGTGCGGTCAAAAAGTTAGTCCGTGTCACCCTAACGGGTCTCTCCGAGTTTGTGGGTTTATAGGGGAGTGTAAATAGTGTCACCCTCCAAAAAGATATTTATTTTGTTTTGAGTCATTTTTTCACTTTTATAAAGGATATTACGCTTTTGTTTTATTTTGTGGTGATGTGCAGATGATCTATAGGTGACAACCATTTTGGAGCGGTAAAAATAGTATAAAAAGGGTCAAAAATCACTGTTTCACGACTGATCAAAGGGTGCGCACGCCCTCACTCAAAGGGTGCGCACGCCCCCTTCAAATACAAAACAACTGCAATGCTTCTGACCAAGGGGTGCGCACGCCCTCACAAAAAGGGTGCGCACGCCCCCCTGTGAACCAAAATTTGTATTCCTTCTGATTAAAGGGTGCGTGCGCCCCTATTCCTATGGTACGCGCGCCCTCTCCTCACTGAATGCGCACAACAGGAAGAAAAAGGGGAAAAACGGGTATAATGTTTATTTCTTTCAACCCTAGCAGCCCTTCTCCCTTTCACTCTCTACAAAACCCTCCTAAACTCATCTCTCTCTCTCTACAAATCTCTCCCCCATCACCATAATCTGGCCTAGACTACCTGAAATTAGCCTTCCCTCTATTCTAATCCTCCATTCCGAAGATTTCAAGCTTCAATTTCCATTAAAACTGGGCAAATTCAAGATTGTGTTCAAGCTTTGAAGAAGACAAAAAGTGGAATTTTGTGTGCTTTCGGGTGAGAATTGGAAGGTGTTGCAGAAGGGAAAAACGATTGTGGGAACAAGAGCTATTTGGGGTCATCATCTTGTACAACTCCGGCCAAACTCCAGCGACTTTTCTGGCCAAGTAAGTTGACTTTCTGAGTTATTTTTATAGAGCCTTTCCTTGTGGATTTTGTGATAATGGGTAAAACCAAGAAGAACACGCCCGTACCCAATGTCCCGATGGAACCCCCCTATGATAACACAAAATTTGTGAATGCAAAGGCGGAAGAATTTTATAACAAATACAAGGGGAATAGTTTTATGGAAGAAAGGGAATTTGACTGGGAATCTTTTGGTATGAAGGAGGTATTCACTTTTTATAAATGGAAAGAGTTGGCTTCGGATCCGACGGCTCGGGGAATATCTACTGTAGTAAAACATTTCTATGCAAATGTTTTTGGGAGAGGGGACACAAATAATTCATTCGTATACGGTGTGGAGGTGGACTATACGAGTAGAACAATCAATCAATACTACCGTATGCCCGTGGGGATATTTGAGGAGAAGTGTGCCTATCAGAAACTGTTGAGGGAGATGAATACGGTTAACAAAGTGAAAGAAATGCTTCCTACATTCTCTGAGACTCTAGGGGTGAACATTGACCCCCAGAGGTACCATAAGGGCAACATTCTCAAGACTAGTGAGCTAGTGCCGGAGTTGCAGTATTTGCATCGTTTTATTTGCGAACGGATAATACCCTCTTCACACAAGGGAGATGTCCATTGGCGACGAGCTGCATTGATGCATGTGGTGATGCGTAGGGAGAATATAAATACTGGGTTAATCATCAGGCAGGAGATGCTACAGTTGACTCAGGGGATGGGATCCTCAAGCTATAAATTTCCCATTTTAGTCACTGAGTTGGTGGAATTGGCCGGGTTCACTTTTGGGAGTAATATTAAGGATATAAAGGCTGGGGCTCCGATCACGTTGAGGAAAGCCACCAACTTAAGGAGGGTATCTACTTCTGCAGCCGGGAGTAGTAGTCAAGTTGGAGAAGAGGTGGAGGAGGAGATGCACAACCTCAACCCCTATGAGGCGACATATTATTTGGCGGGGCAAGTGCAAAGCCATGAGGAGCAAATGAGGGAGTCCAGAAGAGAAACTGTGATGGAATCTTATTCCAACAACATGTGGCAGGCAAGGACAGATCAAAGGCTGGACAATTTGGAAGAGGTAGTTAACAGGGAGGTTGCGGAGAACCGATATTTTCGACAGAGGATGATGGCCAATTTCTTTCCTGGTGAGTCATACCCCCCTCAATATGACTCTCATCAATATCTGCCCTACATGAGACCGCCAAACATGCAATGGACTGGCCGTACATGGTATGGGCAGCAAGCAGCGCAAACACCACAATTTCAAGGTGATAGTCCAAGTGGTCCTTGGGATCATTTCTTTCCCCCACCGCAGTGAGATGGTTGAGGTACCCCTACTCTTTAACTAATTTTGTATGATTTTTTGCATTAGGGGCAATGCAAATTTTTAAGTTTGGGGGTATGGGGTACATCTGCTTTGGTTATCTGTTATCACTTTAGTAGGATTTAATTAGTGTTTTAGTTTTAATTTGTTTTAGGGTAAAAATTTAAAAATTTGTTCTTATTATATTTGGGGATGTTGACCACAGTCGATGATGATCCGAGAGTTTATTTTAGTCATTATGAGTGCTATTGTTTAACCTAGAGTTGGGACTGCATTAGTACTACAAAAGGCATGATTGCACCACCTCTCAATTACATTTTCTTTCCATGATCATGTGATCAACTTAAGAATAATTTATGGGATCACTTGGTGTATGTTCGGGGACCCTAGAACATTGTTGCATAGTTGTCAATAACAAGTCAATAGGTTATTCGGTATTTATGGCATTTCTTTTTAAACCATTTTCTTGGCCTTATTTTGTCTATCTAGTCACTTAAATAAAATCATCGCTAGAACACCCGTTTGAGCCTAGTAATGGATGAAAGAATGGCACATTAAAGACCGTCGTTCACCTTCTTTTGATACCCGATTTCCTACCCTTTTGCACTAAGAATAGGTTATACCCACCTTGACGAGGAAGTGGATTAGGGAAGGGAATTTATGGTTAGAAATTAGGAGAATGATTTGGGGAATTATGGTTTATGGCCAAAGTTATGAAATGGGTATATGTAATGAAAGGAAGGAGCAAGCAAAAAAAAAAAGTGTGATCGTTGAGTAGTGTGCAAAGTGATTACATAAGCACACTTTTATCATATGTAAAGTTGATGTTAAAAAAAAAAGGCTTGTCCCTTTAATGTATTGAAGTGATGATTTGGAAAAGGCCGTAGTAAATAGGGAATTGCGTCTCACCCCAGGTAATTATATAAAAGTTCAAGTTTGGGGTGAGACAGTGTAGGAATTGGGTGAGTGGAGAGTGTTAAGATATTGTGAGGACATACATATTGTAGAAGGCTTCTTAGTCCACTTCCTTAATTTCGTATGTCTTTACCTTCATTTGTAACCGTGAACCTAGCCTTGCACGTTTGTGTGCTTAAACTTTATGCCATATTTTCGTTCAATATCGGTAACCGGGTTGACAACTGTGTATACATGATTATGAGCGTCCTTAATTTGGTTAACATGCATCATCATTATCATTTATGGAATAAGAGCATTAACTTAAGTGATCCCATAAACTAATCTTATTTTGGTCGCATTGATCACCCCATCACTCATCCTATCATGCTGCGGTGGAAAATCAAATGAGTTAGTAGTGTATATGTATTGCAATTTGGTTTTACAATTGGTACCCATTATTGACACTCGTGTGAGGAACCTGAGGCTTGTGGTTAACAATCCCCCATTTGTGATGAGAACAAGGCAAAAATTTGTTCTTTTGTTTTTAGTATGTTTAGTTGTGTTTTAGTTGTGATTAATGGTAGTTGTTTGATGGTAGTGTTTTGTTTTTACTCGAGGACGAGCAAAAAGATAAGTTTGGGGGTATTTGATGGATGTGTTTTTACACAGCAATATTGAATACATTCGGTCTTATCTTGGAGCTAATCTTCGGGTATTTTAGTATTTTAATGGCTGTTTTGAGTGTCTTTGAGTACAGGGAAAAATGGAGAAATTTCGGCTGTAAAGCAGAGAAAGGACCTGAGGGGAATTTCAGAGAATGTATGGGCCAAGGACTATACAGGAAATTATGAAAAGAAGAAGACTTTTGAGGAAACAGAAAGAGTGCGCACGCCCTTTCAAATTGGGTGCACGCGCCTCCTTTAATCAGAAGGGTGGATTTGTAAAGAGAGCAAAAGGTGCGCACGCCTTCTAAAGCCTAGTGCGCGCGCCCCCGTGGATCAGAAGGTCGGATTTGTGAAGTTGAATAGGGTGCGTACGCTCCCTTTCCCATAGGACGCGTGACCCCTACTCCGATGCAGATTTTTGAAGTATCCTCCTTGGTTTAGGAATTATTTTTCCTTTCCTTATTTTGAGATATCCTACCTTAGTATAAAAACAAAAGACAACAGCAATCATTAAGATTTTTTCTTATGCTTTATTTTTCTCTGGGTTTTTGGAGAACGTGTAAACAAGATTGAAGTATTTTTCTTTTCATCATTCAAGATCCAGGTTTGATGTTTTTAGTTTTATTATTTGTATTCATTATGTTGAATATGAGTAGCTAAGTTCTTAATTCATGGGTTGGATGTAAAACACTATCTAGTTCTATGTTATGAACGTTTTTATTCATATTGATTTCATTCTAGTTGTTCAAAGTATTTTAATCAAATTTTTAGGGTTTCAATAATTGAACTAGTCATTATTGGCCTTTTTAACAATTTAGGGTTTTAACTCCGCCATTGATTTGGGGATTAAAGCATAGACCAATGCTTTGAGTAATATATCTATTTGATGCCGTGATAGAAATCAAGTGGGTGTAGGTTTATTTGTTCTTTAGATCGTAATAACTTTTTAAACAATTACATGGACTTGATTTGCGAAGTGTGATTAGATAGAGAGAAAAAGATTGCAATCCGGCCGCCTCACCGTCCCAATCTTTACAAGAAGTGAACGAACCCTGGAATGAATCAATAACTTTATTTCAAAATAACATAGAATGATGATAGTGTGAAATCCAACCCGTGAATCTCTTTAAAATGTTTACTTCGTTACTAGTTGATCATTGCTTGGTTAATTTAGTATTTAATTTCAGTCTTTAGTTAATAAAATAAAATCAACTCAAAACACTCCTTGGTTACTCTTTACATCAATTAAATCAACTTGTTTATCCACGAGTCTCTGTGGTTCGACCCTTACTTTTGTATACTGCTGCTTCGGCACTTGTACACTTGCAAGGTATTTTTATTACACAGTGGATTTTATCCATCAGACTCGTAAGTCATAAGCGGACTCTAGCAAGCCATTATGACTACCCAATTAGTATAACTTTGAAAGCCCTAAGTAAATTTATAGAACATATCACAATCCCTTTGTCACACGATATCATATTGGACATAAGTCATGGTCCACGTCAACTTATGTTGTCCAATGCTTTCTCGATCTTGAGTAGATTGATATGAGTAAATAACATTGAACACTTCAATTCATTTAGGTACGGCCGTACACAATTATCAATCTCACTCATCGAGTGGCCAAGCAGATATCTCTCTTGAGAGAGGTACAAATCCCATCTTGACTTATCATTCTTCCCTACAAGAATCCGATTATGCCAATCGTAGCCTTTATAACCACCCGGTTAGGGGTAGCGTTTGAGTACGTCAAACATAATTTTCATCATGTGAAAGACTATGATAATCTCAGGTCTAGGGATAAATGATATAACTATTATGAGATCTAATTATGACATTTGACCATGACATAAATTTCATAACGGGTCTATCCAGTACTTGTTCTCCAACATGTACCCACAAGTTTAATCCGCATCCTATGCGCTATAATCATCATATGATTATCCATTAAACTTATGCTAGCCCTTCATAAGTGCTAGGGACAATGATTATTATAGTAAACATGAAAAAGATATAATAATCGGGTTTGTTATCTCTTATAACAATGAAGCTATGATATAACGCATAGGCCTTTCTCAAGGGCCTAGGGCATAATATCCAACAATCTCCCACTTGCACTAAGCCTAATCAAAGTGTATCCAATACCCATTGAGCTTAGTTATGATCTCTATCATAATTGCAAACGAGCTTATGTTGGATAATTATCCTTGTTATCATCATAAGGTATTTTGCATATTTTGACATCTCCCATCTTTGATGATTTTTCGAGTAAGATAGAAACATCTGAGTATATGTTTAGATACGACATTAGTTTCTTGATTTGTGCAATAACAATTATTGGCACAATGAAGGTACATCAATTAGTAACACTAGAAACGATTTATAGCTTGCTAATTAATATCTTAATCCAAACAATTTCCTAGTTGCATCACATGCCACTAGATACTCAACCTTTCGTAGAATAGTAATGGTCCATTTAGAACTCTTCTAACACCATTATTAAACGTAAATATGTATTTATACTGCAATATTTATCTTTGTTGGTTTGTAAGAATGCATCTATGTAACTGTTACAAGATCATCTTTCATTCAGTCAAAGATCAAGAACGAATCTTTTAGTTCATTTTAGAGAACATAAGAGTGTTTTTTAACTAGTGACTTTCACTAGGATCCGATTGGTATTATCTCATCATACTCCAAGTATATGAGACATCCGGTCTTAGTACATTAACATGGCTTACATGATAGATCCAATTGCCGAAGCATATGAAATCCTAATCATGTACTCTTGCTCATTAGTCTTTCAGTAAGTCTAAATCTTGCAAAGATTAATGCCATTAGACTTTCGCAAGTAACCTCTCCAGGAGTCTTGCATAGTGAACTGTTCACTATATTGTCTTTATTAGTACTTTGACTTTAACCAATCAACCTTATAGATTTATCTCCATAAATCTAAATTCCAAGGATATAGGCGGCTTTATCCAAGTCTTTCATTTAGAAACTCTTTCATAATGAATTATATATCAACCACATATATATGATTAGGAATAATATTACACTCCCACTAAATTTATTGTAACCACAAGTCTCATCTTTGATGAATTCAAACTCTTTTAATATTGCATCAAAATGAAATTTCACTCCAAGTAGTTTGCTTCAATCCATCTCATGAATTTCTGCAACTTGCATGTTTTATTAGAATTTTATGGATCAATCAAAACTTTTAGGTTGTATCAAACACATCCTAATGTAACTTCCTGTTAAAGAATATAGTTTTGACATCTATCTGTCATATTACATATTCAAAATATGAAGTCATAACAATTAGAATTCTAATAACATTAAGCATGAATACGGGTAATAAAGTTTCATCATAATCAACATTATGAATTAACTTTACTCAATTTAGTCGTGCTTTATCAATATGCACCTTGCGATCCATGTTCGTTTTTCTCCAAGAAAACTCATTTTCTATCCTATGGTTTTTAAGCCTTAGGGTAGAACAATCAAGTTTGAAACTTGATTATGATACATAGATTGCACTTTTAGACTTTATGACTCCAAGTCATTGATCTAAATCCAGAGTGGACTTTGCATCTTGATAGGTAATAGGTCAATCATTCGCAATGATATCTTCCCAATTACTTTCTATTACGAGAAATCAATATTTCTTGTTATAGATAGTATCCTATCAGTTATGCAAATATCTTGTGTATACTTGAACGAATTTCCACAACTCCTTGTGAATATTTGTTCAACTTCCATCTTAGGTTCCATGTCATTTTCTAGGTCTCGAACTCTTCGAGATACATTTTACTCCCACTGGTTCTTTTAGAGATAAAGGATTTATCTAGAAAGTGCCATTTAGAGTAACAAACGATTTGTAGAAAGATAAACATAAATACTTGAAGTGGTAGTCCTACTACACTTCCTTTTGAACTTTTAATTTAAATTGTAATTCTTCCAATGGTCAATCATATTGCCATGGTAGCAATTACATCCTTTGGATTTTAGGTTTTAGCCACAAATATTTTCTTAGGCTTGACAACTCTTATCTTGCCATTTTCTTAAATCCTTTTCCATATTAACCTTTATAGTTTGAAAAGGTTTCCATTTGATATTAAGACATAGCATTTTAAACATCAAATGCTGCTTATGAATTAATATCAAATCAGTTTGTTAGTTCAAAATTAACTTAATAACCAAGCCAACTAAGGTAATTAATATGTCTCTCCATGTTCAAAACATGAGAACTTATTAATATACCTTTCACTCATCATATGAATGTTAGGCTCTAATCAATCTCAAACTATTCTTGCCCTTTTTGCTTGTAGGAACACTTCCTACGAGTTTGCTTATCAAATAAGCACCCATGTGTTTCAGATACTTCTAAAGTTCTAAACATATGGTAGCAAGTCATAGGACAATTGACATCTATAGATTCATCCACATGTATCTAATTTATGTCTTTGTCCATCCTTAAGGCATTAGGTTTATTAGGAATAAGATTTATTAAGAATTCATAACTTCCGTTTTTGCTTTAGAACAATTCTTAAGCTCATGACTAGGTCAAGGAAGTTAATATTATTCTCATTATGTGGGGTCAAATGCAGTAATTATACATTATTATAGTTTAAGACATTCTACAAAATATGTAAATAAATATACACATATATTTCATAACATTATCATTTAGAGACATATAATGTATTTCATAAATACTCCCACTGAATTATACACCTTCAAATACAACAATTGTATAATATAATTTAAGTGGGCTAAGATCCATATTTCACTTAACTTTGAGTCGGCTTTGGCACGACTACTCAAAATAAGCTATATAGGTAGATAACACTTTATCAATCACATCATATGTTATTCTTAGATCCTTTGTCTTTTGATAGCCTAATTAAGTCAAACCACGTTAAACATATAGGAAACTCTCATTCCTCATCTTGCTCATACACTGATAGAATTAATGCACCTCGCTTTGGCAGAGCCCACATAAAAATACCTGTTGTAATCACAAGTGTTTTAATAATGGATTGGCACATGACTTAAGTTTTAAGAAGGTTTAATTGCTTAGAGCAGACATGCATCATATATTTAATTATGTCAAACATAATATAACATAGTCTTTGCATAATGTATGTTAACTAATCAAATTAATTAACAGAAGCAAAATCTTGTGATTTAATTATGAAGCAACTTTAGGGTATGGGGACGGAATCTAAATTATTTGTAAACAATTTACAGATTGGATATATCATTCGCATTCCCAGAAACAAGGCGTAAGCCTGCCATTGGTCCATGTAATGAATTAATCCATATTTAGTTTCCTTCTCTTGCAAACAATTTTCACTTTGCTCTTAGGGTTAAATTCTGAAACTTTGTTTCTGCAGAACATTTATAGATTGAGAGCACAAAAAGTACGATCGAAACTAATCCAAAAGGCATCCACAATCCCGTACTAAGATCAAGAAACCAAGTAACCTTTGTATACGGCCGATACTAAGCCAAAAGGCATCCACAATTCCGTATAGAAAAATAACTTGTTTCAGGATCATTCATTGTCTCAACAATTTCATAGATTACAGCAATTCTGAACTCTTTAGAACTCTTCAGAACTCTGATTTCTACAATTTTCTGGATTAAATCATATTTCAGGAAACACGGTTTCGAAAACCAGCCGTCTGAAACCAGATTCAGTTCCTGATTCGAATTCTGTAAACGATTTATAGAACAATCAGAAAATCCAGAAAACAAAACAAAACAGTCCAGAAAAACAAAAGCAGTCGTACGGCTCTGTGGGAGGCGTACGCCACCACAGCCGCCGTACGGTGACCCATTCTAGTTTCCCCAGATTTCCAGAATTTCAAAATTCGATCAATCCCGATATCGTGTTCATACATAATCAGATTACAGAAACACGAAAATACAGATTACGAATTTAACTAGATCTAATCAATATCATGAATAAACAATTTATAACATATACAAATTAGATCTAAATCATCAATACATATAATCCAATTATTAATCGATGATCTAAACATGCGATTATACATATGAATCCAATTAGTATTACAATCACATTATCCTCATATAAACATGCTCGTAGATTTTATATCTTATATATAAAACTCAAATCACGCATTCATCTTATTATCATGTAGATATCATATAATCGAATTAAACAATTTCAACAAGATATACTAAAATAATCAACAACGAACGGGGCTCTGATACCGCTGTTGGGTTTTGATGCATCATGCGCAGCAAAAATAGACATATAAATCAAACACCCAAGAGCCCGGATCCGTGCATGTTGATTAAATTAAATTAAATACAAGATGAAATAAACTAACCCTTGAAGATCGCATCCATGAACACGGACTTTAAGGTGCTAAAGGAAACACCCTCCATCGGTATCCACACGTCGAACGGATATCAAGAACACATTCTTGATCTGGATTTCTAGACCCAAGGCTTGATGAAGAAATGATTTCTTCGTCGGAATTATCTTGCTTCATTGATTATTGTATTTTGACGATCATGAATCTCAAAGTAAATAGTCATACCTCTCTATAATTTATTGTTTCTAAAACAATTGTTTATGATTTCCAAAATCACCATTAGAGGCTGTCGAACCCGGCTGTATATCATATATAAGGGTTTGACCTAATTCCGTTTGGGATCGGGATTCCTTTTTTGTCCAGAAAACTGAACAAACTGGTCTGTTACGGGCACAGCAGCTGTACGGCTCCTTTGGAGTCGTACTCCACCTTTGTAGTCGTACGGTGGCTAGTCCACAAATCCCTGATTTTAGCCTTTTTCAAATCCGCTCTATTGTGTGTGACCCAATAGGATTATACTATGTTGGCAACGAGTCCGAACGAGTCAGAACCCGTAAGTCATAAGCGGACTCTAGCAAGCCATTATGACTGCCCAATTAGTATAACTTTGAAAGCCCAAAGTAACCTTATAGAACATATCACAATCCCTTTGTCACACGATATCATATTGGATATAAGTCATGGTCCACGTCAATTTATGTTATCCAATGCTTTCTCGATCTTGAGTAGATTGATATGAGCAAATAACATTGAACACTTCAATTCATTTGGGTACGGCCGTACACTATTATCAATCTCACTCATCGAGTGGCCAAGCAGATATCTCTCTTGAGAGAGGGATAAATCCCATCTTGACTTATCATTCTTCCCTACAAGAATCTGATTATGCCAATCGTAGCCTTTATAACCACCCGGTTAGGGGTAGCGTTTGGGTACGTCAAACATAATGTTCATCATGTGGAAGACTATGATAATCTTAGGTCTAAGGATAAATGATATAACTATTATGAGATCTAATTATGACATTTGACCATGACATAAATTTCATAACGGGTCTATCCAGTACTTGTTCTCCAACATGTACCCACCCACAAGTTTAATCCGTATCCTATGCGCTATAATCATCATATGATTATCCATTAAACTTATGCTTGCCCTTCATAAGTGCTAGGGACAATGATTATTATAGTAAACATACAAAAGATATAATAATCGGGTTTGTTATCTCTTATAACAATGAACTATGATATAGCGCATAGGCCTTTCTCAAGGGCCTAGGGCATAATATCCAACAACAACAACAACGGTGACAATCTTTCCCGGTCCAACGAGGATATAGCCAACATGATCAAAACACTGAAAGGACAAATTGATGCACTCGCCGAGAATGCCCGACGCAAGGATGATTTGTGGGAAGCCCGTCTCAAGCATGAGAGAATGGCCCATAAGAAAGAATTTGCTATGCTCGAGAACCAATTAAAGGAGCACACAAATGAAGGGAAAATGGTCCAAAGCAGTGATAACAGTTTGGTCAACACTCTCATGGCATACATTGACCAACATTTTAGTGGGATAAATTTGAACAAAGGCCCAAGCTCCGATCTCCATCAAGCTTCTCTTCTCATGAGCACTATGGTGGCCCTTCCCGAGAAATTCAAGATGCCCGATATTGGCAAGTTCAAGGGAAACTCTTGTCCCGATGATCACATCGACTCCTACATTTGGGCCATGCTACCGAAGAAAGTATCTCCTCAAAGAATGGCACAATGCTTCCCACTCACTCTTAATGGGGTCGCAAAATATTGGTATATGGGTCTCCCGGTTTCTACCCGCCTCAATTGGGATGCCGCTATGCTTGCCTTTAAGTTACAATATGAAGGCAATTACATGCACCGTCCCACGAAGAAATAATTGGAGAACACCATGCAAGAGGGCAATGAATCATTTGGGGGCTTTTCTCGCCGTTGGAATGACAAGTTAGCCGAGATTGTGGATAGGCCCTCAATGAAGGAACAAATGGACATCTTCTTGAAATGTTTGACTTTAGACCACCGAACTCATCTTAGTGGGGCTTTTATCCAGATTTTGCAAGCATGTATGATGCGGGAATTAGAGTTGACAATTTGCTCCAAGAAGTGGCCGAGTCCTCCTATGAGACAAGCTTCAACGATGAAGGGTTCCCGAGCAATCCGAGCAACGACATGGAAGAATGTAGTGACATGGAAGACTACAACGACAATAAGGACTACAACGACTTGGGGGACGACGACAGCAACCTTCGTTTCTCTTTCTCTACCTAGTAATAGGAATAATAAAAAATTAAAAAAAAAGAGTCAAAAGACCTCTTATGTGTGCATTAAGTATTCTTCCTACTCGTCAATGTTAAAATTTGAGTCGGTCTTAATAAAAGTCATTCTTATCCTCATACACTCTTTTAGTTGTTCAATTTAATTCTTGGCAAAATGATGAAAAGATGTCTAAACAAGTTTTGGAACGAAGGCCATAACTTGAACGCCTAGGGGCTAAACATCGTGACGAAGGTGACAACATCAATGATAAATCCAAGACATCAAGCGACAAATAAAGGTGGAGCAACAACCATGGATAAATCAAGCAAAGTTTTCAAAGGGGAATAAAAAAAAATAGCTCGCTAGGTTGAAATCCTCAAATCAACCTAGGGAAAAGTTAGAGCACAAAAAAAAATCCCCCTCATTCAAAGAAGTTCACAACGACATCATCATCATCCACCAACGAAGCAAAAATTCCATCATAAAGAATGGAGCATCCACAAGAACTACGGTGACCTGAGCCTCTACACTGGAGGAACGTAGGCAACCTGCGGGTCCGATCTTATGCAAGAAAGAAGATATGTTTAGCCCTAGAGCGTTATGGTGATCGGCCTTCATCTCGAACTTGTCAAGACATCTTTGTACGAGTCATTTGCCAATGAATTAATCACCTCGAGATTAAAAAACTTTCTTAGAATTAGAATCTCTTTGCGTTCCTTGTCGAGTCTAGGGGCTTCTTATCTTTCAGCGATACTCCCAGTTTCTTGCAATCAAATTGGGGCTTTCCTTATCTTCTCTCTTAATGACTTACTTGCCTTCGTGGGTCATTCAATAAATCAAAATGCATGTCAATACTAGGGACCACTTCCCTAGTCAAGTCAATGTCACTCATCATTAGTGACAAAAGCTCTCCACCGCAAAATCGTATGTCTCTCATCCTCAGCTAGAGTCAATGCACACTTTAATCGAGTCAAAATGAAGACGCAAAAGAGATGCCCGCTAGATTGAAAACCCGAAAGGGCGGTCTAGGCAAAAAACAGGGTAAGTCATAAAAAAATAAAAAATAAATGATGAGAGAGTGAGAGAGAGAAGGGAAAGAGAAATGGAGATCCCCGACCTCTAAAGAAGACAAGTTATACATTGAATCCCCTCAGCAAGTCAATTCGCCACCGAGTCAACTTCGGGAATGCAAAAAGCTCGACAAGATACGGCACAATCAAAGGTCGTTTTGGGTTGTTGGCATAAGAGAGATTGTTCTTGCAATGTGCATTTTTGGGATCATGTGAAAGAAGGCCCGTCCGAGAATGAGCTCATGATTGATATGAGGTACGAGGTTGCACAAATAGTCCCCAGTGAGTCAATTGGTTTGGGCAGCGAATGGCAACAACGTCTAATTCAGTTTTTAAGCTTCTCCAAGCATGTGACCCTACAAGGTTTCATGAGAAATGGAGTAACTCTTGCCATGTCCTCTTATATTTGTTCCCTCACACGAGGACGAGTCTCTTGCTTTACAAATGATGACGCCTTAGGGGCTATGTGACTCAAGAATGAGAGCTTCTTTTGCTTCATTTGACAATTAATGAGCCCTAGGGGCTACGCTCAACAAAAATGTGTGGGACGATCTTCAAAGTTCTACAAATGTCGAGAAAGCCTTCTTGTCATGTGTGCTCATGCATGTTCCCCCAATTAAGGAGAGGCCTTTCTTGCTCTGCCTACAATCGGTGATGGCACCTTAGGGGCTACAATCAAGTTTGAAGGGCTCCCTCAGCAAGAAGAAATTCACATCACCTCCCAACAATGGCCCTAGCAAAGTCATATGCAACATTAGAAGCTTCCTCAATTAGTTTGGCACCGAAGGTCTCAAGGGGCTTCGCAATCTACAATCTTTTTGGCTACAGCATTACAGTAATCCGAGCAAAGGGAAATATTGGGGCTTCGCAATTGACAATATTTTTGGGGGATGATACCTGAGCAATGCAATTTGGGAGTAGTCTTATGGCTTCATGAAAGCAATCAAGCTTCAAGGGTCTCTTAGTACTTCATGTTAAAGGTCTTCTGGTTTGAAAGGAGGGCTCCGATGTTATGAATGAATTTGATGATTCTTATGTTGTGACTTACGACAAGATTATGAAGAAAGTCTTAGAGAAAAGGAAAAAGATTCAATACGCTAAACTCTATCAAAATAGGGTTATAGCAGGAAATTCCATGGCCAATCCCGATGTTTCTGTAATTCAGCACCCTCTTCTCAGAGATCAAAAGCACCTGTTGCATCCGCACGAGTTGCATCCGAAGATCCGTTACAAGTTCAACACAAGAAGACTCAAGCAAACATACCCATTTAGGACCTTATCACGCCAAGACCTTATCATCCAAGACATTTTCCGAAGACCTTGCTACACTTAGACCTTTCGCCATTCGGGTACCGACCACAATAAGGCCATTCATCTCCCCAGTAAAAGTAAGAAGGAGATCTCTATCAAGAATTCTACCCGACGGTGCTTACGCTCTCAATGCCAAGCTGATTCTAAGATAATTTGGGGCTTGACAGCGAAAGGTCCTCACATTCCACCATCTCCAAGCCCACAAATAACAAGTACATAACATTTGGGGCTTGGCAATCTCTCGAAGCTTGGTATCAACAATATTCTCTTGGGGCTTCGCAAGTCACTCAAATTTTGGCATCGAAGGCGTTCTAGGGGCTTTACAATCAATAACCCCCTGGTATTTCGGCATCGAAAGTTTGTTGAAGCCCCATAATTGACAAATCTCTTGGGGCTAGACATCGATCTTCATTAGGCACAACAGCGACAACAGAATTCAAGCGAGGCAATCTGGACTTCGACCAAACATGATTTGATCTTGGGTTGGTTTTACAAACACACAATGGTTAAAATGGTTCACCCACGAACTAAAAAAAAAAAATCAACAACAACAACAAAAAGATTTTTATTTTTCTTTTTCTTGTCTCCTTACTTGCGTAAAATTATTTGCTCTAAGCTTCCTCCCCAGCGTTCTCCATCATCCTTGAACTACGATGGTCTAATTCCCTTGAAGGGATACCTAGGCAGCCTTTGGCACGACCAACCCATCATTCAGAATGTCATCTCACCGACACTCCATCAAAGCCAAAAGCAACTCATCATTATCAAGACGACAACATTCTCCATCAAAGCATCCTCTACAACATCAGAAGTCCGTCTCGAATCAAGCAGCAATAGTAAGTGAACGTATGAATACATCCAAAAGATTCCCCAAAATCACACTGCGGACGAAAGCAATTTCTCCATTATTGCAAAATCTCTCTCTCAAGCAATCTCTGCTTTCCAAATCACATCACACCACAATCACAAATTTCTCTCGCAATTTCTATTACACATCTCACACAAGCACATATACCTGCAAAGCATACATATAACAGGTACAAGCACACATCAGATGGATTCATAAATGGATTCGTCAAGCGGGTTCACAAATGGACTCATTCAATGGACTCACAAACGGGTTCAGCAAATTGATTCACAAACGGATTCAGCAACGGGTTCACAAACGGACTCAGCCATCGGATTCACAAACGGATTCGACAAATAGACTCACAAACGGGTTCAACAAATGGATTCACAAACGGAATCAGCAAAGGGTTCACAAACGGACTCAACTATCGGATTCACAAACGGATTCGACCAATGGATTCACAAACGGATTCAGCAAAAGGTTCACAAATGGACTCAGCCATCGAATTCACAAACGGATTCGACAAATGGACTCATAAACTGGTTCAGCAAATGGATTCACAAACGGATTCAGCAACGGGTTCACAAACGGACTCAACCATCAGATTCACAAGAGTATTCGACAAATGGACTCACAAACGGGTTCAGCAAATGGATTCACAAACGGATTCATCAAACGGATTCACAAACAGATTCGCCAACAGGGTTCTCAAACGGACTCATTCAATGGATTCACTAACGGATTCATCAAGCGGATTCACTAATGGATTCGTCAATAGAGTTCACAAACGGACTCATTCAATGGATTCACCAACGGATTCATCAAGCGGATTCACTAACGGATTCGTCAAGAGGGTTCACAAACGGACTCATTCAATGGATTCACTAACGGATTCATCAAGCGGATTCACTAACGGATTCGTCAATAAGGGTTCACAAACAGACTCATCTAATGGATTCACTAACGGATTCATCAAGCGGATTCACTAACGGATTCCTCAACAAGGGTTCACAAACGGACTCATTCAATGGATTCACCAACGAATTCATCAAGCGGATTCACTAACGGATTCGTCAACAGGGTTCACAAATGGACTAATTCAATGGATTCACCAACGGATTCATCAAGCGGATTCACTAACGGATTCGTCAACAGGGTTCACCAACGGACTCATCCAATAGATTCACTAACGGATTCATCAAGCGGATTCACTAACGGATTCGCCAACAGGGTTCACCGACGGACTCATTCAATGGATTCACTAACAGATTCATCAAGTGGATTCACTAACGGATTCGTCAACCAGGGTTCACCAACGGATTCATTCAATGGATTCACTAACGGATTCATCAAGCGGATTCACTAACGGATTAGTCAATAAGGTTTCACCAATGGACTCATCCAATGGATTCACTAACGGATTCATCAAGCGGATTCACTAACGGATTCGCCAACAGGGTTCACCAACAGACTCACTCAATGGATTCACTAATGGATTCATAAAGCGGATTCACTAACGGATTCGCCAACAGGGTTCACCAATTGACTCATTCAATGGATTCACTAACGGATTCATCAAGCGGATTCACTAACGGATTCGTTAACCAGGGTTCACCAACGGACTTATTCAATGGATTCACTAACGGATTCATCAAGCGGATTCACTAACGGATTCGTCAACAAGGGTTCACCAACGGACTCATCCAATGGATTCACTAACGGATTCATCAAGCGGATTCACTAATGGATTCGCCAACAGGGTTCACCAACGGACTCATTCAATGTATTCACTAACGGATTCATCAAGCGGATTCACAAGCGGATTCGTCAAGCAGGGTTCACCAACAGACTCATTCAATGGATTCACTAACGGATTAATCAAGCGGATTCACTAACGGATTCGTCAACAAGGGTTCATAAACGGACTCATTCAATGGATTCACTAATGGATTCATCAAACGGATTCACTAACAGATTCATCAACAAGGTTCATAAACGGACTCATTCAATGGATTCACTAACGGATTCATCAATCGGATTCACTAACGGATTCAGCCGACAGATTTACAAACGGATCATGCCACCTCCTCTATCAACAAAAGCCGCTCACACAGGGAGCGCACCTCTATCTCTCGCAATTTCAAATTCTTTCTTTCATTAAGTCTTTGCTTTCTCTTCTTTCTTTTTCTTTGTCGATGTCCTTGACGGTTGTCTTTCTTTCGTCGACGCGTTTTGCTTTGCAATCCACGTCGCCGAGGGGCTCTGTAGACACCCCGCCTTGGACCTCTCACCCCGATTGCATACATAGTATTTTTATTTAACTTATTTTCGTTAATATCTGTTACTTCAGTTAAGTTCCTAACTGATTCCATTAGTTTTGGACTAAACTGCATAACATAGTTAACTTTAGAGTCATTTATGTCATCCTGCCTTTCTCACCCGCGGGCGCCTCCTGTAATGGTCATGGGGCGCGCGCGCGTTTGGTTCAATAGGCCGGACTCGCGCGCTTCTCACTTTGACTGTTACGGATTGCAGCCTTTTCCCTCCATTTTTTAGAGTAAAAAACAACCTTTTCATCACATGTTTTATTCTAACATTAAGCCCATTTTATTCCATAACTCCCAAATCCCACATTCTAGCCTTTTTCCTAAAACAAAATATTTGATCTTTATTTCATTTGATTTTCTATTTATTATTTAATTTTCTTTATTTTCTTATTGGTTAGAAAAGCTTCTTTCCCTCCTTTCTCTACCTATAAAAAACCCTCTCATTTTACCTTAGAAAAAGGACCCAACTTCTCTTCTCTACAAAAACTATACACAAGTTCTTAGACTTTGGACCTCAAATTCTCTATACACTTTTACGAAGTTTTTTTCAAATAATTCCGTTTGGAATTAGTATGTACCCAAATGACACTATAGAAATTTTATGTACCAAAATGACCACTTCTTGGGAAGTCGGCATTGGCAATGCCGTTTTTGGCATGAAGTCGGCATTACCAATGCCGACTTTAGCTTAGGCAAATTTCTATGATTAGGGTTAGTGTTAATCACTAACGGTTGCATTGTTTTTAGTGTCAAGTGAAGTCGGCATTGGCAACGCCGACTTCAACTAGGGTTTTTGACAAAATCGGCATTGCCAATGCCGACTTCATCATGTTATAACAGCACCTCTTCGTTCTCATTTTTTCAAAGCCATTTTCTGTCCACCTCTTCTTCCTCATTCTTTCCTGGCCATTTTCTCGATCTTTCATAGCCAATTTCTGTCCATTTCAATTTCAAAACTCAACATTCTTCTCCAATATTTCGTGAATCAAGCATTTAAGGTACATTTTTTTTTTATATATTTTGATTTGTATAATGTGATTGTAAACTAGAGTTATTTGTTGCTTTTTAATAAAATGCATTGCTATTAAAATAATAATTAAGATTTTGACTGTCGAATTAATTTGTTTAGGGAAAAATATGAGCGGACTTCCACTTATTTTCTTGTGCTGCTGGGGAGGAGATGATGAATACCCGTTTGGAGATAGTAATCTTGAATAGGGGTCGAAATTTCCACTTAGGGCAAAAACTCGTTGGACTTACAAAAAATTGATTAGGAAGTTATATAAGAAAATTGGGGTGGATCCAAGGGATGTTAAGTTCAAAGTTATTTGTAGATATCCTCATATGATGGGAAATGGGTTTGTAAATTACATTCTGCTTGAAGTCGAGGATGATATGTGTATGAAAGTCATGTTTGATGTTTCTACTCAATTAGGTGGGGTGAGTAGCTTGCAGTTGTATATTATCATGGATTTTGGACTTTTTGATAATAATGTGCATTCTGATGAGGTTGAAACACGTGAGGAGCTGATACAAAATGATAACTCTTTCGACATGGGTAATTTTCATACGGGTTTGGGTTCTCCAAATTACTACCCTGAGAGAGATGCTGGTGGTTTTGAAACACATGTGGAAGAGGAACCGGAAGTGGAAGGGGAAGGGGATGAGGTAGAGGAACGTGAAAATGATGATGATTCAGATATGAAGCTCATATCCTTGCAGTAAGTTCTGATGCTGATTCGGGATATGAAGATTGTTCGAGTCCGACTGATAGCGAGAATGAGGGTGATGATGGGGAAGGTGGTGATGTAGGAGCACACATGATTACTTTTCAAGGTAAACCGCAGAATCAAATGTATGGGAGAGGAGACTATCAATTTTACCGCGATATTGGTGAAGGGTCAGAGAATTATGATAATAGTGAATACAAGTTTGCAGAATGGAATGCGGAGACTGATGGAATCGCCAAAGGTATTCACTTCTCAGATAAGATTGCAGTGCAGTATCAAATAAAGAAGTACCATATTACGAAGAATCTGAGGTTTAAGGTGTTGGGTATGCCCACACATATCTCAGTTTTAATGTAATAGGATTTATTAGATTTGATTGATCCATCACCTAAGTTTTATTTCATGGACTTTAGACCCACATGTAAGAAGTATTTATACTTCATTTTTTAAATTGTCCATTGTTATAGAATAGGATTAGAAATAGGGCAAGAAGATCAGGTTTCAAGAAAAATCAATCAGTGAGTTTGAGCCGCGCTTATGCGCCTCCTGCGCCACGCGCCACGTGCCTTCTACATTCGCGCCATGCGCCATTTAGAGCGCGCGCATAAGGATTTCTTCATAAGCTATGTTACGCGCCTCTGCGCCCCTTGATTTAAACGCACAATTACTGTGCGCCTATTGGCTCAATGCGCCTCTTGGCTCAAACGCGCCTCAAAGTGTTTATTCAACACTCAGTGATTTATTGAAGACTCGAAGACTTGAAGAGAATTCAAATTACGCCAATGATCCAACGGTGGTTAAAAGATGCATATGCGCCTAATCTATTGACACGTGTCCACAACGGTCACATTTATGTTGAGTGTCAAAATGGCCATAATATATGCATGCTCCAATCAACGAGCGACAGCTCATCTTATCCACAAGGATTTCCAACGGCTAGTTTTTTTGAAGTTCACTATAAATACCCCATAACTTCAACATTTTGAAGTTGCTGAGTTTTGCTAAGAATTTCAAGAATTTCTCTCTCTAAGCATTTGTTGAAGATTTGAAGATTGCCTTCGTTTTTCCAGATTTCTCAAGAACATCTTCATACCTTCATCCTTAGCCCAGATCTTCAAGCCTTAACACTTTAGTTTCTCGTGCTCTCCATCTCAAAGATCTAAAGAGCCTTGATACTAAGAACACACACGCACCTCTTCAAAGATTAATCATTTAGATTCTTCTTTAAGAGATACACCGGTTATTGTTTTGGATTTGTTCTTTCATAGTAATAGATCTTGAGTTAGTGTATAAGCTCAAACATTGTAATTTGTAACACTCACTCATTATATAAGATCTCCATTAGAAATCCAAGACTAACCATCTTGGTAGAGGACGTAGATCTTTCATTGATCGAACCTCTCCAAATAGCTTGTGTGATTATCTTGTCATTTCTTTCAAGTTATTATTTTCACTCACTATTTGCTTGTTTACTCATTGTAGATTGATTGAACTGAATTGTGTTGTGATTGTTATATCATTTGCCTTAGTTCCTTATTTCACTCACTTTGAGCCAAAATACTTAGTGTGTGTGTTGCGCTCCCTTTATCACTTTGCGCCTATTTTCATTACTAAATTCCGCTGTGCATTTCACTCACTCACTTAGGCGCATTTCATTACGCTTACTTGATAAAGTGCGCATTTGCAATTGAGTTTATCAAGGGTACAAAAAGAATTTTAAAACAGCTATTCACCCCCCCCTCTAGCTATTTTTCATACCCTTGTTGCCCTTTGGGACCAACAAGTGGTATCAGAGCTAACACCTTTATAAAACATTTTTCATTTTTCAAGCTTAACAGCTTGGGTGCCGATTCTAAATGGCAAACTCAAAACCTATGGCAACTGCAAACTACACTCACGTTCCGGTCTTTGATGAAGATCATTTTGACGTGTGGAAATTCAGCATATTGACTCATCTCAACTCAATCGATGAAAGGCTCCATGACACCGTCGTTTATGGACCTTATATTCCGATGAAGGCGAATCCAAATCCACGCACCAACGCTGCCCAACCTACAGTTCTCAAACCAAGGGAAGAATGGACCGAGGAAGAAATTAGAAGAGTTGCAAATGATAGCAAAGCAAGAAACATTCTTCTAAGCACTCTAAGCACGGCTATGAAACAACAAGTCATGCATTGTGCTACTGCAAATGAGCTATGGGATGCTATTGAAGAGCATATTCAAGGAGACACCGTTTGCAAGGAGAACAAGAAATACGAAGTTCAAAAGAGGTTCAACAATTTCTCTCAACTCCCCGGTGAAAACTTAAGGCAAACTTATGAACGCTACTGTGAAATTATCAATCTATGTATTTCACTTGGCATGAAGTTTACCAACAAAGATTTGAATGTAAATTTTCTACAAGCTTTTGGATCAAGATACCTACATAAATCTAGCGCTCTTGAAGACGCTGGAACCTTAGATGTTTGGACTTTAAGGAACCTATATGCAAATCTCAAAGTTTACGAACTCAAACTCCAACGAATCAGCGAAACTGAAGGAAAGTCAAAATCTATGGCTATGATGGCGCACAGAGAAGCTGCGCCTACACCTGCGCCTACTCCTGCGCCTGTACAAGATGAGAAAAGCTCCGATCCCAAAATTTCTACTTCTGAGCTATTAGACATGGATGATGAAGACTTCGCTTTATTTGTGAAGAAATTTCAAAAGTTCAGAAAATTCTCAAGACCTGGCTCAACCAATAAATTTCAAGGATCTACCAGCAAAGCTCCTCAAAAGTTTTCAAGGAGCAGTGATTCAAAAAGAAAAGAAGATCTTGTTTGTTTTAATTGCAGGAAACCCGGACATTTTGCATCAAGCTGCCCGATCCCCAAATTTGAATATATGCAGAAGAAGAGCAGCCATACTCCCAAATTCACTCCCAAGTTCACTCGTCACAAGGGAATGGTTGCTGAAGAAGAAGCACCAGCAAATGAGCACAACACTTGGATTGAAACAGACTCCGATGAGAGCGATGAAGATTCCGATGATGGACTCGTTTGTTTGATGGCAAATGATGATGAAGTTGATGCTTATGATTCTGATGATGACTTCTCCAAGGATGTTCCCGATATGAATGCCTTGAATAAACCTATCAAGAAATCTTCAGGTTTTCAAGAAGTGAAAAAGAAGAAAGGACCAACCATCAGCGAGCTCGTTGAACAAGGATTTCTCACTCCGGCTCAAAACGATGGTGGATTGCTATTCTCATGATGTGATCTTGGAGCAAGGAACAAATTGAGAAAAGGAGCATACATTAGACCACAGGTTGAACCAACTGCTCAAATCTCCAAAATCAATGATGATGAAGTGATTGCTGAACAAGAAAAATTGTTCAAAAAGGCTGAAAAGGTAATCACTAGATTTGATAGTATGAAGGAAGCTTTAGCACTATCATGTGATGAAATTTCCCAGCTTAAGACCGAGAAATCTCTACTTAAATCTGAACTCACCCTACTTAAGGAGCAGATAAAGAGCATGACTCCTCTTACTGTTAAAAACACTTTTCTAACAGAACAGAACTCACTTCTTAAAGTTCAAAACGATGAATTGGTTGCTCAAATTACTGATCTTAAAAAGATTACAAATGAGTGGTCCAATTCTCGTGTCACTATGGAGAATATATTTGAGTCCCAAAAAGTCAGTGGTGATAAAAGTGGCTTGGGATTCTCATCAACTAGTGACAACTTTAAATGTGATGTCTGTGATGAAAGAGATAGTGAATTTACCAACCAACAAACTTTTGAAATTCTCAAGGAAAAACATTCTAATTTAATGGGTAAAGGACAGGAAAAAGTCAAGAGACAAACATTCCATTATGTCTACCCAACGAAGCAATTTGGGAAAGCTAATGGGAAAGATATAGCTACAGATGAACCATCTCCTAGCAAAATCATTCTTGAAAATAGGCACGCTCCTTCTCCGAGTGCTCATTATGCGCCTAAGAGCCACGCGCCTCATCGCTGTGCGCCTCCTAGCCCTATGCGCCCTCCAAGAACAAGCGCTCCAAAATTTCAAAAGAAAGATTTTGTTAAGGCTAGTCCATCTGACCCAAAGAAGAATGCCATCCCCAAGAAAAGTAAAGAGTTTGTGAAAACTCACGTGATTGGTGGCTTTCATCATTGTTCCGTTTGTGATTGTTCAGGACACAAGGCCGTGGAATGCCTTTTGAGATTCACTCCCAATGTCAAAGGACGTAAAAATCCTAAGGTCAAGCAAGAGTGGGTTGTCAAAAGTTGCTAACCCTAGGACCCAAAAGGAATAAAGGGGACCTGCTTAAATGTCTATATTTCAGGTTCTTTGTTTCATGGCTGGATCTTCAAAAGCTAGAAATTATGAATGGATTCTCAATAGTGGGTGTTCAAGACACATGACTGGAGATGAATCCTTATTAGAAGATGTCCATGAAGAAAGAGGTCCCTCCGTAACATTTGGCGATAATAACAAAGGTCAAGTTGTAGCATATGGAAAGCTCAAGAAAGACAAAGTGTGCATTGAAAGAGTCTCACTCGTCGAAGGGCTCAAGCACAACTTATTATCCATATCTCAATTCTGCGACAAAGGATTAAAATGCCATTTCACTTCAACGCAATGTCTTATCAAGAATGGCAAAACTGGAGCTATCTTAGTCACGGGATATCGTAAGACAAATATTTATATTATTGATTTCCATAGTATGAACTCTAGTACTAATCTTTGTTTTGTAGCAAAAAGTGTGAACGAAAATAGTTGGCTGTGGCACAAGCGCTTAAGTCACTTGAACTTCAAGTATCTATCTAAACTCAGCAGGAATAATCTTGTCAAAGGACTTCCCAAAGTTGCTGATCATCATGACAAAAAGTGCGCCGCATGTCAACTTGGCAAACAACCGAAGCAGTCATTTTCAAGCAAGTCAAATCCTTCAACTACAAGATGCTTGCAACTGCTTCACATTGATCTATTTGGACCAGTTTCCACCGCAAGCATTTGAAGAAACAAGTATACTCTAGTTGTGGTGGATGATTATTCAAGATATACATGGGTAGAGATGATGATTACAAAAGATGATTGTTATGATATTCTCACTACCTTATTTCGACTGCTCCAAACCCAAAAAGAAGATGACATCGTTAGTGTTCGATCTGACAATGGAACAGAATTCAAGAACAACGGTGTTGCTCGATATTGTGAAGATCATGGGATAGATCACAACTTTTCAACCGCCGGAGTCCCTCAACAAAATGGCGTTGTTGAACGAAAGAATAGAACGTTGATTGAAGCGGGAAAGATGATGATAGCTGAAGCTAAATTGCCTAAGTACTTTTGGGAAGAAGCTATCAACACTGCATGTTTTACTCAAAATCGTTCCCTCATCAACAAACTTCACAACAAGACTCCGTATGAACTTTGGCGTGGTAGAACTCCCAACATTACATTCTTCAAGATCTTTGGTTGCAAATGTTATATCCTCTACAACGGAAACGAACATAGAGGTAAATTCGATGCTAAAGCCGACGAAGGTATTTTTGTTGGGTATGCCAAACACTCTAAAGCTTTTCGTGTTTTTAATAGAACTATATTAGTGATAGTTGAATCTGTACATGTTACATTTTATGAACATTCTCTCCTTGAGCCACATTTGGCTCCAAATGTTGCTGATGATTCTATTGAGCTAAATGATACAGGTGCTCCTATTTATGTTGCGCCCACTCAAGATCAGAATCTATCAACACAAGGAAATCCATCTACATCAAATGCGCCTAATTCAATGTATAATGCGCCTGGTGAATCATCTATTGCGCCTCACTCAAATGATGCGCCTCATGATTCCTCTCACGCGCCTATTTCTACTGCTGCATCTGGTGTACACCCAAATTTCAACTCTGAGCCAGTTCAACCCCCAAATTTCAATGACTTTGAATCTGGTGAAGATGTACCAATTGAAGACCTTCAAGTTTCTACGACTCAACCTAACTTACCTCCTGAAATTCGTGAAGTTAGAGGTCACCCAATTGCTAATATCATCGGTGATCTACAAGTTGGTGTTCGTACAAGGAGAGCTACAAACTTTGATGCTTACACTGCTTTTATCTCTCAAATTGAACCAAAGAAGGCTGATGAAGTGCTCCAAGATCCCAATTGGGTTGTTGCAATGCAAGAAGAACTCAATCAATTTGAACGATGTAAGGTTTGGACTCTAGTTCCAAGACCAAATGATCATGGAGTGATTGGTACAAAATGGGTGTTCAGGAACAAGATGGATGAGAATGGAACCATCACGAGAAACAAAGCAAGATTGGTTGCACAAGGCTATAGGCAAGAAGAAGGAATTGACTGCGATGAAACTTTTGCGCCCGTAGCAAGACTTGAAGCTATCAGATTATTTCTAGCTTACGCCGCTCACAAGAACTTCAAGTTATATCAAATGGATGTGAAGAGCGCGTTTCTAAATGGTGAACTCCAAGAACAAGTCTATGTTGCTCAACCACCTGGGTTTGAAGATTCACAATTTCCAAATCATGTGTACAAACTCCAGAAAGCTTTGTATGGACTCAAACAAGCACCAAGAGCATGGTATGATACACTATCAAAGTTTCTCATCGAAAAAGGCTTCACTCGCGGTAAAATCGATACAACTCTTTTCATTGCCAAACATAATGGTCATAAATTACTTGTTCAAATTTATGTTGATGATATTATATTTGGTTCTACTAATGAATTGTTGTGCAAGCGTTTTGAGAAACTAATGAAGAGCAAGTTTGAAATGAGCATGATGGGAGAACTCACATTCTTCCTCGGGCTTCAAATCAAGCAAATGAGTGAAGGCATCTTTATTAATCAAGCCAAGTACACAAAGGACTTAATCAAGAAGTTTGGACTTGAGAACGCTAAAGCATACGATACTCCAATGGCCACCGGCAACAAACTCGACAAAGATCTAAAAGGTAAACGTGTTGATCAAACTCTCTATCGAGGTATGATTGGCTCATTCCTTTACCTTACTGCTAGTAGGCCTGATATTATGTTTAGTGTTTGTGTTTGTGCTCGTTATCAATCCGACCCTAGAGAAGCACACTTAATTGCTGTGAAACGTATTATAAGATATCTCTCTGGCACTGTTAACCTTGGACTTTGGTACACCAAAGATTCAAACTTTAAACTTGTAGGTTATTCAGATGCGGATTATGCAGCGTGCACGATTGACAGGAAAAGCACTAGTGGCACCTGTCATTTCCTCGGATATCGACTTGTGTCATGGGCAAGTAAGAAACAAGCTTCTGTATCTGTTTCAACAACCGAAGCCGAATATATCGCTGCGGGAAGTTGTTGTTGTCAAATACTCTGGATGAAGCAGCAATTGGTGGACTATGATATCATCGAAGAAAATTGTCCCATCTACTGCGACAATACATCAACAATTGCGGTTTCTGAAAATCCTGTCGTGCACTCAAAGACCAAGCACATCGACATCAAATATCACTTCCTCAAAGACCACGTGGAGAAAGGCAATATACATTTGGAACACGTGGGAACCGACTATCAAATCGCCGACATTCTAACGAAAGCACTTGACGCGAAACGGTTCATGTTTTTGAGAGGCGAAATGGGTATGCTTGAACTCAACTAAATTCAATATAGTTTTGTCAATACTAATGATCTTATGTTTGTGTTGAGTTATGAGTGTATTAGGTACAAATGATTAAATCAATTTTTCAAAAGTTTCAAGGAAACTATGCGCCATATATGCGCCTTACTAACTGCGCGCTCATCCCTCATTTTTCTGCGCGCACAATCCATGCGCGCCTATCAATCCATGCGCTTAAAACGCTTATGCGCCCTTAACCATCTCTTATGCGCCTTGATGAATAATGCGCCTAGATGAGTATGCGCCTTGCTGAAGTAATGCGCCCCTTCATGCGCGCATTAACTATTGCGGCTCAATCATTTCTCAAAATTCAATTTCAATGATTGAACGTATTAAATACACAAGTACCAGGTATGTTAATTCTGTTCATTTATTATAGGAATCTATGTCATTTGACATTCCTTTAATTGTTCAAGGGTACTTGTGCAATTAAATTTTTCCCTCGTTTTACTCTTTTCGAAAAATTTTATTTTCTGGGATATATTTCTTGCACCCCAAACTTACACCAAAATAGATGTTTTTGGTGTTTGTGCAAAAATTAGTCAAAATTGCTCATACACTTAAAGAGAAAGTGGAGCAGTTTTTCTAAAACCTAAATGTCACATCATGACACTTTAGGTCATTCAGCCATTAATGCCCTTCAAATCCCAAAAATCCCTCATTAATGAACGTCCTTTTTGTCATGATGAGCCGCCATTTTTAAAAATCCCTCATAAATGCCATCCTTTCAACTTCCCATCTTTTTAAAATTTTTGACTGTATTTTTTTTCCATATCTGTGCAAAATTTTGAACCTAACCTATAAATATTCACTCCCTCCTACCAAACTCCCCTCTCTGTCTCTCGTCTCTCTCTCTCTCTCCCCGGCTCTCACTCTCTCTCTCTCTACCTTCATCTTCTCTATTTTTCTTCTTCATTTTCTATATATATACATAAATTTATGGGTCCTAAGAAAGCATCAACATCTACACAAGACGAAATTGTATGAATTCTCAACCTTTAATCTCCTTATATCTCTGAATTTTTTTTTTCGTCATTATTTAGTGCTTTTTCGTTTTTACAAAACCCGGATTCATTTTCCTTTGATTTCTCTTGTTTCGATGATCCGTTTTCTATATCGTTTGTTGGGTTGTGTTCTATTCTTGATTTCGAATCTTTTAAAACCAACATTTCAACGATCAATGCTTTGTTTGTTACAAATCTGAATTTTTGTTTTCAAAATTTTTCAAAATTTTCAGTCTTTCTTTTGATCTTTGTGCTTTCATTATTGATTTGTTCATATTTTTGTTTACATATTTAGATTCCTTGTTGTCATGCGGTCATTTTGATATATTATTTGTCTAGTTTGGTGAAGTTTCATGATTTTCGTGTTCTTGGTGTTCTTCGAGCATTCAAGGATCGTTCTTCGTGTTCTTCGTCATTATTGCATGTTTTGGTCTCAAAAAATTTTCTATCTTGTTTTCGAAAATTTGAACTTTTTGATTTTCATTTCTTTCATTTGAATGCTTGTTGTTTGTTTTTTTTTTACCAAGTTAAAATTCTCACGATTTGCGCCTATGTACTTCTTTATGCGCCTATTTTTTATGCGCCTGAATGATTTCTGCGCCTCTACTTGTATATGCGCTTAAATCATTCTGCGCCTAAAACCTTATGCGCCTAACTTCGTATTTAGTCAAATTTCGTTGTTTTATTTTTCCTTAGTATTCACATAGAACCATATTATGCGCATTGTAACTCTATGCGCCTTTAATATTTTATGCGCCTAATTCAATCATGCGTCTTGATTCTCTATAAAAAAAAATTTGTGCGCCTGATTCAATTATGCGCCTATATATTTCATGCGCCTATGTTACTTTGATCATTTTATATCTCTATGCGCCTATGTCACTTCTAAACACCAATCATTTTTTTTCAGGACCTTGCAAATTTCAAATTAGAAGAAACTCTTGATCTATTAGAGTTGTCTGGTGAAGTAATTGGGCGAGAAATCATAGAGACTCTGCACGTTGCTGGTCTGCTCCCGTTATTCACCATGGACCAAGATTTCTATTCTGCGCTCCTCGTGGATGAGTTCTTTTCCACTGCTGTTCTAGTGGAAATTGATGTAAATGGGCGCACTCACTACCGGATTGAGGCGCGCGTTCAAAATGTTGACGTCCATATTTCATCATCTGTGATTCGACACTTGATCGGTTTTCCATCTACAGGTGAAGATCGCATTATTGGGCGTCCGATGACTTACTCCATTGATGATCAGAACAGGATGGCTGCTTCACTTCTAAATATTCCCACGCTTCAAAATAATATCAAAAACACCGAAATTCGAGATGGTGGAGAACTCTTGACTCACATCGCGCACTTGGTGGGAACTTCAATTGTTTTCAAAACTGGGAACATGAACCGATTCACGGTGGAACAATGGGAATACACAGCTGCCATCATGGCCAAGGAGAAGCTTCACTGGCCTCACATTCTGTTCAAGACGCAGATTGATAAATTTGTGAAGAACAAAAGTGATGGAAAGACCCGATTCCGCTCTCACTGCCTTCTTCTCACAAAACTTTTTCTAACTTACCCTGAGTTAGTTAAGTTTTTGAATGAGAATCCTGAATATAAGATCAATGATGTTCCAATGTTTGGTAAAGCGAATTTGGACCTCAAGAAGGGCAGAAAGAAGCCTACAAGATGCGCCAAAGGAATTCAAATCAAGACTGTTGAAGGCTTAGTTGATGAAGACACAGAGTCCGATGATGCGCCTGTCCTTAAAGGCGCACCATTAATAAAGAGTGCAGTGAAGGCAAGCGCTAGACATAGCGCTGATCCCGTGCCAGGCGTAGAGAAAGGCAAAGGAAAACGGGTAGTTGATGACCCTCCTCGTGCGCCTATCAAGCGTACTAGATTTGAAACTGATGAAGAGCGAGATCTAAGGCTAGCGCAGGAAGCTAGCAGGCTTGAGGCTCAAAGAAAAAGGGATGAAGATTTTCAAGCCAAACAAGCTGCTGAGTCAGAAAAGTTAGAGCGCATGAAAGGCACTGGATCAAGCGCTGATATTGGTAAAGGGCCTTCTGTTTCCTCGCCTACCCAGCGCGCGCCTACTCAACGCGCCCCCACTCCCCGTGCGCCCTCATTCAAATTTCAACGGACCAACGTGTCAAGAGTACAACTCCTCTCTGATTTCTTCGGCGATGACATTTCAGACATAGAGGAACCAGTTCAAGGGGAGCAAGAGACCATCCCTCAGCGCACTCCTTCTCCAGTTGCGCCTCCACCTGGACCTGATCAGATCACAACAGAAACTATTGATGTTGAAACAATTGTTGTTGAAACTGTTGATGTTGAAACTGAAGATGAATTTGAGTCTCCTACTCATTCACCTCCTCTTGCGCCTCCATCTCCTTCTGCGCCCCTTCAAGATTCTGCGCCCCTTTAAGATGATGCGCCCCTGTCTACCCCTGCGCCTCCTCCATCTGCTCCCGATCTGAGCGAGGTATTTTCCATTCTTCATTCTTTACAGCAGGGGCAAGCAAACTTAGAGCAAGGACAGACTCATATAAAGTCTCAATTTGAGCTTCTTACTTCCTTACTCGCTGATCAATCTGAAGAGATCGCTGCCATTAAGGGGGAGATGAACTCTCTCAAGGACAAACTTTCTGCTCCTTCTCCTCCTCCGGCGCAGACTCAGGTTCAAGCTCATACTGATCAGGCGCAAACCACCGCTTCTGCGCCTAATTTCATACCTCAGTCTGCTGCGTCTCAATCCAACATGAATGTGCTAGTATCTAAGTTGGATGTCCTGAAAGAATTGGTCGTCACTCATTTCACTGCTGCTCACTCAAGCTCTGACAGACGCGCCGAACATATTTCTTCTGATATTATCACGGCTCAAAATGCCATTGAAGCTCACATTCAAATCTTAGAAGAAAATATTTCACAGCAGCAGCAAATCACTCAGCGTTCCATTGATGAATACCAAAACATCAATGTGAATCACTTGAGTTACATTAGAGACGGTATCACTGCCACTCACTCCAGTGTCACTGACACTCAAGGGTTAGCGAACCGTAGTCATCAGCTCGCAAAACCAATTCAGCGTTCTGTTTCAGAGATCGTTGAAGGTTTGAAGGAAGATGATGCGCCTCCCAACCCTTAGTTTCTATTATTTTTGTTTGTAAGTCTTTTAGAACCTTTTTGTAATAGAATCATCTCTTTTGTGATAGTGATTTTGTGCTTACTTGTTTTAGCACCTTTTGTTTTTGTTCTATTCAAAACTTGTAATTTGTAACTCTTACACCCCAAGTTTTAATGAGAACAATGCATCACTTATTATCAAACCTTGTTCACTCAAACTCCTTGTTTGTAGAACAATGAATATTGTTTAAATTCATAATGCATCATATTGAATTGTTTCATACTTTCATGCATTAAGTTTAAACTTGGTTTAAACACATTTCAAAACTAAAAATCATATATCACCGTGAATGTGTTAAAATGTTGTTTCTATCTTTCCATATGTAACTCTTTATTCTTATTGGAATAGATTAGGAATCTATATTTTGGACTAGTGTGTGCATTAACTTGAGACATGAAATACCAATTTCATTCATTTGGACATGTTTTTATCAAGTATAATGTTTGTCCTTGATATAGTAGGTAATGGCATCAATCAAATAGGGGGAGATTGTTGGGTATGCCCACACATATCTCAGTTTTAATGTAATAGGATTTATTAGATTTGATTGATCCATCACCTAAGTTTTATTTCATGGACTTTAGACCCACATGTAAGAAGTATTTATACTTCATTTTTTAAATTGTCCATTGTTATAGAATAGGATTAGAAATAGGGCAAGAAGATCAAGTTTCAAGAAAAATCACTCAGTGAGTTTGAGCCGCGCTTATGCGCCTCCTGCGCCACGCGCCACGCGCCTTCTACATTCGCGCCATGCGCCATTTAGAGCGCGCGCATAAGGATTTCTTCATAAGCTATGTTACGCGCCTCTGCGCCCCTTGATTTAAACGCACAATTACTGTGCGCCTGTTGGCTCAATGCGACTCTTGGCTCAAACGCGCCTCAAAGTGTTTATTCAACACTCAGTGATTTATTGAAGACTCGAAGACTTGAAGAGAATTCAAATTACGCCAATGATCCAACGGTGGTTAAAAGATGCATATGCGCCTAATCTATTGACACGTGTCCACAACGGTCACATTTATGTTGAGTGTCAAAATGGCCATAATATATGCATGCTCCAATCAACGAGCGACAGCTCATCTTATCCACAAGGATTTCCAACGGCTAGTTTTTTTGAAGTTCACTATAAATACCCCATAACTTCAACATTTTGAAGTTGCTGAGTTTTGCAAAGAATTTCAAGAATTTCTCTCTCTAAGCATTTGTTGAAGATTTGAAGATTGCCTTCGTTTTTCCAGATTTCTCAAGAACATCTTCATACCTTCATCCTTAGCCCAGATCTTCAAGCCTTAACACTTTAGTTTCTCGTGCTCTCCATCTCAAAGATCTAAAGAGCCTTGATACTAAGAACACACATGCACCTCTTCAAAGATTAATCATTTAGATTCTTCTTTAAGAGATACACCGGTTATTGTTTTGGATTTGTTCTTTCATAGTAATAGATCTTGAGTTAGTGTATAAGCTCAAACATTGTAATTTGTAACACTCACTCATTATATAAGATCTCCATTAGAAATCCAAGACTAACCATCTTGGTAGAGGACGTAGATCTTTCATTGATCGAACCTCTCCAAATAGCTTGTGTGATTATCTTGTCATTTCTTTCAAGTTATTATTTTCACTCACTATTTGCTTGTTTACTCATTGTAGATTGATTGAACTGAATTGTGTTGTGATTGTTATATCATTTGCCTTAGTTCCTTATTTCACTCACTTTGAGCCAAAATACTTAGTGTGTGTGTTGCGCTCCCTTTATCACTTTGCGCCTATTTTCATTACTAAATTCCGCTGTGCATTTCACTCACTCACTTAGGCGCATTTCATTACGCTTACTTGATAAAGTGCGCATTTGCAATTGAGTTTATCAAGGGTACGAAAAGAATTTTAAAACAGCTATTCACCCCCCCCTCTAGCTATTTTTCATACCCTTGTTGCCTTTTGGGACCAACACAAGGTGAAAAAGAGCACACCGCAAAAGTGGACTATTGAGTGTTTGGTGAAATACTTCCCTTGCAATTTCTATCTGTAGACACCCCGCCTTGGACCTCTCATGTCCCCATTGCATACACATTCTTTGTCTTCCTCTTTTCTGTTAAGTTTTGTTACTTTTCGTTAACTTTTGTCACTTTCCGTTAAGTTCCTGACTTACTCTGTTAGTCTTGGATTTGACTAAGTGGAAAAGTCAACCTTTAGTCTTTGTTTCATTTATTTTCGTTGACTTTTGTGATGTTCGTTAAGTTTTTGGACTAATTCCGTTAGTTTTGGGGCTTAACTGCATAACGGGGTTAACTTTTGGGCTGAAATACGAGTTTTCTGAAGCTGGGATGCGCACGCCTTTGCCTTCCTTTGTGGGAGGCGTGCTCCTCCCATAGGTGGGGTGGGAAGCGCGCGCTTCCCGCTTCCAGAATCTCAGATTTGACCAAATTTCCCTCATTTTCTGATTTGTAACCCCCAAGGCCATTATGCCTTGGCTTGATCCGGGGAAGGACCATCTTTGTTACCAAAAACACTTCCCTAACACCTATAAATACCTCTTCATTCCACCATGGAGAAGAAAAAAAGGATTCTTGAGTCAAAAACACTCTAAACACACAAAAGTCCATTTTCAAAGATAGTCATTATACACAAAGTTTGGCCCTTCCACTTGCAAGCACAAGGTACAATGTCCATCTTCTTCTTCTAAATTATTGTTTTATCTTATATTCTCTCTTTATCACTTCTTAAACAAAAAAAACCTTTTAAATTAATTTCTTCATCTCTAATGTGTATGCAATCTCCATAAAAAGGGATACAACTAAAAGACCACTTCACTATTGAAGTTTGGTCAAGGTTACATCCCAACATTTTAATTCCACTTTAATTTACATTTTCATTTCTTAATGTAATTATCTAGCAATATTTCGACATGTAATCTTTAGCATAAATCAATAAAACAATTCTTTTTTAATTCCCCTTTTCTTTACTATATAATTGTTAGCACATTTTAATATCAATAGAAGGACTTTTTAGCATTAGAACACCAAAAGTAGCAAGACCCGCGTAAGCGGGGCGGAGTGGGTGTCTAAGTATTTCCCACTCCGTCACCTAACCCCCGAACCCTTCTATTCCCGAATCTCTGGTTTTCATACAAAAAAGGCTATTTTCTTAGGTTTTCTCGCGTTCCTCTAAAACGTGGGTGGCGACTCTTAAAATCAATTGGACATCATAGGTAATTCACGCGCTCTAGCCAAGCCGTGGTTCCCCGGGGTATCTACAGTGGCGACTCCGCTGGGGACATAGAGGGTTAAACTTGCGTTTTTCATTTTTGGTGTTCTTTTATTTTATTTTCTGGGCATTCTGGTAAAAAGGGTAGGAAGCGCGCGCCTCTGGCCTTCTTGGCCTAAAGCGCGTGCGTCCGACCCTAATTACCAGAATCGCCCGCCTCCCATCTTGTCCTTCAATTCCATATTTCTGTGCTAACGTTTACTGCAGGGGAAAAAGTTCTATAATTTAGGGTCAAGGCAATCCCTTGAACCCGCTGATTTGCAGGTATTGCCCAGAAGCGGGCGCCTCCACTTCTCTCAGTATAACGCGCGCGCCTCCCGAGTAGACATCTGAATGCGCGCGCTTCTGGGCATTTCTTAGAAACAGAAACAGTGAACAAAATGGACAGTTTGGACAGTGTGTGGGCACCGGTCCTGCACAAAACCATCTTTTAATTCTCTGTTTTATTTTATCGGTCACACGGGTGATTCGAAAGTTGTAAGTTACGTGCTTATTTGTTTTTTTTTTTTATTTCCTTTGAAAAAAAAATATATATATTTTGTCACTTGTTAGACCTCACACTACGCGCACATAATTCCTATTAACTGCTCACTATCGAGTCGCACAAGTCCAACCCCAAACCCGTCGAGGCCCGTCCTAGGAAGTTTCAAGCTCCACTCGACCTTGACTCTTCCGAAGCGGTAAACCTCAGCCCGTGGCGTAGTTCACGACTACATGCCGGGGGTGACCTTTAAGCCTCTCTTTAGCCGAGTACAAACCACACAATTCTAGTTAGGGTCTAACACTCCGTGACTCAAGTCGGTTTCCATGTGCCGAGATTTCCCTAAACTAATGTCTTCAAATCATACATGCCACTCGTTGTTTTGGACGAAATAAAACTCCTTCCCCAAGTGGTTATTATGGACGAAAATAAAAATCCGTCCCCGCATGTATGCTTTACTACATTAATTTAGTTTAATCCCGACACATGTAGGATTCGCAAGTGTGGTGGAATCCGATGAGTATATGAGACCACGAGAAGGTCTATATACTAGTGTGACGATTCCACTATTTTTCTAGAAACCCCAAAAAGGACCACGTCCTTCCGACTTTTGTAAATAAATCAAAAAAGAGTCATTTTTCTTATATGGTCGAGTCTTTTTCCTTTGTTTGTGGGTGAATTTATTTTACTCAAAAGGTATTTGTGGGGCCAACCTAAGATCGACCGTGTTCTCTCAAAAGGTCCAATGGCTTCCAATGGCAACAACAACAAGGGTGAGAACATCTCCGTATCCAACGAAAGGCTCTTCAACATAATAAGTGTTGGGTTTCCTAGTAACATGCGCAGCGGAATTTAGCAATTAAAATTTTAAGAAACCCAAAGCCATGGATCCGTTCATATGATTAAATCAAATACAACAAGATGAATAGAGGAATAACTAACCCTTGATGACTATGAATTTTCTCTTGGTCTTTGGTGGAGAAACTTGAAGACTTGATCACGATCACAAAGCTTGAACACGAACTTTGAAGATGATGATTTTCACCCTCTAGCGGTATCCACACTTCGAACGAATATCAAAGGATCTTTGATCTTGGTTGCTAGACCAATATTATGAAACACACTTTCACAATATATTAAAAGAACTATATTGAATTTATTTGTGAATTATTTTGTTCCTCAATCAAGGATATCTTAGAACAAAATAATATCTCTCTCAAACTCTTTGAGACTCACAAAATCACTTGTACATATGGTCTGGCCGAATTGGGGTTTTTGTACACAATTAAGACCTATTCCAAATAGGAATCTTGTGCCAAAAACCTTCCCAAATCGAATTAGGAATTTTCCTGTCGGCAGCACCAGGCGCCCGCCTGTAAAGGGCCAGGCGCCCGCCTGAATGACCAGAAGGTCCCTGTCTTTCTGGAATTACTTCAGGCGCCCGCCTGGTCTGAACCAAGCGCCCGCTCGGTAGACCAAACAGCCCAGAATGTTTCCAAAATTCCTCCAAGGTCCTTTGACTCTAAATTCCAATATATTCCTCTTATTAAAGATTCGTTCTATTGTGTGTGACCCTCTAGGATTATACTAAGTTGGCAATGGGCTCAAACATGATCCCATAAGATATGATTAGGTTCTAGCAAACCGTCATACCTACCCAAATAGTATAACTAGATACAAGTTCGCATTCCTTTAGAATATGTCACAATCCCTTTGTCCACGATGTCATTGAACACAAGTCATGGTCAAACAGTCAACTTGTTTTGTTCAATACTTTCTCGATTCTGAATATGTTGATAATCCAAATGACATTGATCCAATCAATTCATTTGAGTCCGGCCGAACATTTCATCAACATCATTCCTACGAGAGGCCCAAGCTTGACATCTCTCCGTGGAGGGACAAATCCATTTGGCTTATTATTCTTCCCAACGGGAATCCGATTATGCCAATCATACCCTTTATAACTACCGTGTTAAGGTAGCGTTTGAATATGTCAAACACAATGTTCATCAAGTGGAAGACTATAATAACTTCATGTCTAAGGATTCAAATGACATAACTAATATGAGATATATGTTCGACATAGACCATGACATAAATCTCATACAGCGGGTCATGTCCAGTACCTTGTTCCAAACAAGTACCCATAAATCTAACATGATCATCTCATGATCATTTAGCCTTTATACTAGTGCTTAATAAGTACTAGGGACGGGGATTATTATAAGTAAGCATGAACAACAATAATAATCAAAACATCTCTTTATTGATATGAAATAAATGATAACAATTACAACGTTTATTAAACGTGCCTAGGGCACCACTACCAACAATCTCCCACTTGCCCTAGGCCCAATCTCCCATGTATCTAATACCCATAGACCTAACATGACCATCATGTTTAGCTTGTGGAAGTCCCTTTGTTAGCGGGTCCGCAACATTGTCATCAGTAGGTACTCTGCATATATTTACGTCTCCCCTATCAACGATCTCTCGAATGATATGAAAACGCCTAAGTATGTGTTTGGATTTCGGATGTGCTCTTGGTTCCTTTGCTTGAGCAATAGCACCATTATTATCACAATAAAGGTCTATTGGATTAGCAATACTAGGAACCACTTCAAGTTCAGTTATGAACTTCTTAATCCAAACAGCTTCCTTTGCAGCATCCGATGCAGCAATATACTCAGCTTCTGTTGTAGAATCAGCGGTTGTACTTTGCTTGGAACTCTTCCAGCTTACAGCTCCACCATTTAACATAAACACAAAACCCGATTGCGATCGGCTATCATCTTTGTCAGTTTGGAAGCTTGCATCCGTGTAGGCATTTACAACGAGATCATCTTCCATTCCTCCATAGACCAAAAACGAGTCTTTAGTTCTTCTCAAGTACTTTAGAATCGCTTTTACAGCTATCCAGTGATTTTCGCCAGGGTCGGATTGGTATCTACTTGTCATGCTCAAAGCATAAGATACATCCGGCCTAGTACAAATCATGGCATACATGATGGACCCAATTGCCGAAGCATATGGAACATCATTCATTTTCTCACCCTCATCATTTGTCTTAGGACATTGAGTCTTGCTTAGAGAAACTCCATGTAACACTGGCAAGGTGCCTCTCTTAGAATTTTCCATACGGAATCTTCTAATGACCTTGTCAATGTATGTACTTTGGCTTAAACCAAGTAGCCTTCTTGATCTATCTCTATAGATCTTAATGCCAAGTATATATGCGGCTTCACCCATATCTTTCATTGCGAAGCACTTTCCTAACCAAGTCTTCACAGACTGAAGTGTAGGAATGTCGTTTCCAATGAGCAATATGTCATCCACATATAAAATAAGGAATAGCACTATGCTCCCACTAATCTTCTTGTATACACAAGGCTCATCTTCGTTCTTGATGAAACCAAACTCTTTGACCGATTCATCAAAACGGAGATTCCAACTCCTTGAAGCTTGCTTCAATCCATAGATGGATCTTTGCAATTTGCATACCTTAGAATCTTGTTCAAAACCTTCTGGTTGTGTCATATACACATCCTCTTGGAGTTTTCCATTCAGGAAAGCGGTTTTGACGTCCATCTGCCATATTTCATAGTCATGATATGCGGCAATGGCAAGCAAAATTCTTATAGACTTGATCATTGCTACGGGTGAAAAGGTCTCATCATAGTCAATACCATGAACTTGCCTATACCCCTTCGCTACAAGCCTAGCTTTGTAAGTATGCACCTTCCCATCCATGTCAGTCTTCTTCTTGAAGACCCATTTGCATCCCATGGTTTTTACACCTTCGGGTGCATCAATCAAATTCCAAACTTGATTGTCTTGCATGGATTGCAATTCGGATTCCATGGCTCCAAGCCAGTTGTCCGAATCAGGAGAAGACATCGCCTCTTGGTAGGTTGACGGTTCATCATTCTCAATGATTTCTACCTCATTACTATCCGTTACGAGAAATCCATATCTCTCGGGCTCGGATCGTGACCTACTAGATCTGCGAGATGCTTGTGTATTTTGAACAGGTTCCACAACTCCTTGTGGTTCTTGTTCTTGTTCCACTATTGGTTCAATGTTATTTTCTGGGTCTCGAATTTCTTCAAGAGTTATTTTACTCCCACTGATTTCTTTGGAGAGAAACTCTTTCTCTAGAAAGACACCAGTTCGGGCAACAAACACTTTGTTGTCCTCTCGGTTGTAAAAGTAATATCCTTTAGTTTCCTTAGGATATCCCACGAAAATACATTTATCAGATTTGTGTGCTAGTTTGTCAGAGATGAGTCTCTTGACATAAACTTCGCAACCCCAAATCCTCATGAAAGATAAACTAGGTTTCTTTCCACTCCACATCTCATATGGAGTCTTTGGAACCGATTTAGTTGGAACTTGATTTAGTGTGAAAGCAGCGGTTTCTAGGGCGTAACCCCAAAAGGATATTGGAAGATCAACTTGACTCATCATTGATCGAACCATGTCTAACAAAGTCCGATTCCTCCTCTCGGACACACCATTCCATTGTGGTGTTCCAGGTGGAGTCAATTGTGAAACTATTCCACAATTCTTTAGATGATCATCAAATTCTTGACTTAAGTATTCTCCACCTCGATCTGATCGAAGTGCCTTAATGCTTTTACCAAGTTGTTTTTCTACTTCATTTTGAAATATTCTAAATATCTCAAATGCTTCACTTTTATGTTTCATTAGGTAAACATACCCAAATCTACTATAATCATCAGTGAAGGTTATGAAGTATTGAAATCCTCTCCTAGCATTGCTACTTAATGGTCCGCATACATCGGAATGTATCAACCCCAATAAGTCGCTTGCCCTTTCACCCAACTTGGTAAAAGGTGTCTTAGTCATTTTTCCAAGAAGACACGACTCAAAAGTATCATATGACTCTAAGTCACATGAACCCAAAAGTCCGTCCCCATGGAGTTTTGAGATACGCTTCTCATTAATATGACCAAGACGGCAATGCCACATATAAGTATGATTTACATCATTAGGTTTAGATTTCTTATTTACATGATAGACATTATTTTCATTCTTGACATCCAAGACATAAAGGCCATTAAATGAATTAGCAATACCATAAAGCACATCATTTAAATAAATAGAAAATTTCTTATTCTCAATAAGAAACTTAAAACCTTCATTATCCAAACAAGAAATTGAAATAATATTTCTGCTTAAATCCGGAACATAATAACAATTGTTCAAAACAAGAATTAATCCGGAAGGTAAAGTGACTTCATAAGTCCCTACGGCTAATGCAGGAACTCTTGCTCCATTTCCCACGCGTAGATCTACTTCACCTTCTTTAAGCAGTCTCCTATTCTTTAGTCCCTGCACATTTAGACAAATGTGAGAACCACATCCGGTATCCAATACCCAAGAATCAGTGGTAGAAAGGAGAATATCTATCATATAGATACCTGAAGTCGACGCAGCCTTGCTGCTCTTCTTCTTCTTTTGCTCTTCCAAGAAAGCCTTGCAATTACGTTTCCAATGACCAATTTCTTGACAATGGAAACAGATTGCATCCTTTTGTGAATCAGGTTTTGCCTCAGAAGCCTTGGCAACCTTTGCCTTGCTTATCTTAGGTTTGACAACTTTTGCCTTACCCTTTCCTTTGGCACTAGCCTTCTTCCCATCATGAACCAAGAGCACGGGAGAACCTTTCTCCACAATTTTCATCTCTGCAGTTTTGAGCATCCCATGCAACTCAGAGAGATTCTTATCCATTCCATGCATGTTATAATTCATCACAAACTGATTATAACTTTTAGGCAATGAATTAAGAATGAGATCCGTGGCTAGCTCCAATGGGATTGGATAGCCAAGTTTCTCAAGGTGCTCTACATAACCTTTCATTTTAAGAAAGTGAGGACTCACTTGTTGCCCTTCATTCATTTTGCTAGTAGTAAATGCAACAATGGTCTTGTACCTCTCTTGCCTAGCTTGCTCTTGAAACATGGTTCTCAACTCCACGCCTATCTCATAGGCTTCCAAATGTTCCAAACTTTGTTGGAGTTTTGAACACATAGCAGCAAGCATGAGACAACTTACATCTCTAGAATCATTACGATGTTTCTTGTAATTGTCTCTTTCTACCCTAGGGGCAGTAGGCGGTGGTTCAGCAGGGAGAGGCCCATCGAGAATGTACAACTTATCTTCTTGCCTAAGAACAATTCTTATGCTTCGGATCCAATCCATAAAGTTTGTACCATTCTCTTCGAGCTTATCCTTCTCAAGGATCGATCGCAACGACATTGATTGAGTGTTATTAGTCATAATCTACAAATATGCAAAATTTCCAAAATTTAATAAGTACCGATTTTCATTAAAGAGATAAATAATGTATTTTTTTAAACAAAATACTCCCACTAAATTATATAACCTTCTTATACATCCAATGTATAATATAATTTAATTGGGTTAAGATCCAACTTTAATTTAATTTCAAGTCCGCTAAGGCGGATTACACAAAATCAAATTAATTAGGTAGACAACTCTTGTCAATCATATCTCATATGACTCTTAATTCCTTTTATGAGATTCTTTTAGAAATCCAATTTCAAAAGCATGTTAAACCTCATCTTTGCCTAGGCCCAAAACTGTTTTGACGCCCAATTAAGTCTAACCATTTTAAACGCATAGTTAATGTGTCCCGCTAGGGCGTGCCCACATTATCTATCTTGCTCAAACATAAATAAATTTAATGCACCTCGCTAGGGCGAATCTACATTAAAATCACTCATGTACTAACAAGTGTTTTAATCATGGCATGGCAATAAAAGACTTAAAACTTTCTTTGAAGGTTCATCACATATAGCATATAACACATTTATGAGCACATAATATAAACATGTTACACATCAAGTTTAGCCACTAAATTAATCCCATTAATTTAAGCATAATATTTATGTGTCATTAGTTTCTCTATAATTATGAGGATGAGACTATTTCAACTTTGGTTATTATCTCCAAATCAAGACAACAAGAAGTGCGGTCGAACTAAGCCATTTAGCAACCACAATCCCGCACTAATTCAAGAAACCAAGAAAGTAGTCCATGTGGCCGAAACTAAGCAATAGATGGTCTCGATGAACGTAGGCCAATTGCATTCACAATTCCACATGGATCTCCAATCATTGAATCAAGAACTTTGTTTCTCAATTTTAGCAATTATGAACTCTTCATAATTCTAACTTCGTTTTGTCTTTGAAACTTTGATTGCGATCAATTTTGGGAAACACAATCTCGATGAACGCAGATTAGCCATCCAAAACTTGAACCAATCTAGGAATCACAAGACTAAAACAAATAGGAAAATCAAACCCCAAAATCCACACACAAACCAACTACCCAAAACCCATTCCAGATCAGCAAGTCTGAAGTGGTCTTGTTACTGGTTTTGTCGGATTTATCGAAAAATTCCAGAATCAGATTTTGAACAAAATCAGAACATTCTGGCCTAGCAAGCGCGCGCCTGGTCCAGCACAGGCGGGCGCCTGAATGGTCAGAATGGTATGGAATTTTCAAGTTCGAAAATTTTGTCTCAAAATTATTTTTCCCCGATTATTAAAACTTTGATCCAATCAAAAATCAATAATCGAAATAATTCAGAATCCACCATAATTTTTTATTGCGATTGAATCGTGCGATTAAGGTTCGAAAAACAATAAACCACATAAAATCACAAAACACATAAACATCATATAATCCAATATTCATATCATGCTTGGCACATAAACAATTTATATACACAACATGATCCAAGTATTGAATTAATCAACATGAACGGGGCTCTGATACCACTGTTGGGTTTCCTAGTAACATGCGCAGCGGAATTTAGCAATTAAAATTTTAAGAAACCCAAAGCCATGGATCCGTTCATATGATTAAATCAAATACAACAAGATGAATAGAGGAATAACTAACCCTTGATGACTATGAATTTTCTCTTGGTCTTTGGTGGAGAAACTTGAAGACTTGATCACGATCACAAAGCTTGAACACGAACCTTGAAGATGATGATTTTCACCCTCTAGCGGTATCCACACTTCGAACGAATATCAAAGGATCTTTGATCTTGGTTGCTAGACCAATATTATGAAACACACTTTCACAATATATTAAAAGAACTATATTGAATTTATTTGTGAATTATTTTGTTCCTCAATCAAGGATATCTTAGAACAAAATAATATCTCTCTCAAACTCTTTGAGACTCACAAAATCACTTGTACATATGGTCTGGGCGAATTGGGGTTTTTGTACACAATTAAGACCTATTCCAAATAGGAATCTTGTGCCAAAAACCTTCCCAAATCGAATTAGGAATTTTCCTGTCGGCAGCACCAGGCGCCCGCCTGTAAAGGGCCAGGCGCCCGCCTGAATGACCAGAAGGTCCCTGTCTTTCTGGAATTACTTCAGGCGCCCGCCTGGTCTGAACCAAGCGCCCGCTCGGTAGACCAAACAGCCCAGAATGTTTCCAAAATTCCTCCAAGGTCCTTTGACTCTAAATTCCAATATATTCCTCTTATTAAAGATTCGTTCTATTGTGTGTGACCCTCTAGGATTATACTAAGTTGGCAATGGGCTCAAACATGATCCCATAAGATATGATTAGGTTCTAGCAAACCGTCATACCTACCCAAATAGTATAACTAGATACAAGTTCGCATTCCTTTAGAATATGTCACAATCCCTTTGTCCACGATGTCATTGAACACAAGTCATGGTCAAACAGTCAACTTGTTTTGTTCAATACTTTCTCGATTCCGAATATGTTGATAATCCAAATGACATTGATCCAATCAATTCATTTGAGTCCGGCCGAACATTTCATCAACATCATTCCTACGAGAGGCCCAAGCTTGACATCTCTCCGTGGAGGGACAAATCCATTTGGCTTATTATTCTTCCCAACGGGAATCCGATTATGCCAATCATACCCTTTATAACTACCGTGTTAAGGTAGCGTTTGAATATGTCAAACACAATGTTCATCAAGTGGAAGACTATAATAACTTCATGTCTAAGGATTCAAATGACATAACTAATATGAGATATATGTTCGACATAGACCATGACATAAATCTCATACAGCGGGTCATGTCCAGTACCTTGTTCCAAACAAGTACCCATAAATCTAACATGATCATCTCATGATCATTTAGCCTTTATACTAGTGCTTAATAAGTACTAGGGACGGGGATTATTATAAGTAAGCATGAACAACAATAATAATCAAAACATCTCTTTATTGATATGAAATAAATGATAACAATTACAACGTTTATTAAACGTGCCTAGGGCACCACTACCAACAATAAGAGTCTTGGGGGAACAAATGGATAGACTTGTCGAGGATGCCCGCCGCAAGGATGATTTGTGGCAAGACCGTCTTGATCTCGAGAGGAAAATTCACAAGGAAGAAGTCTCCGAACTTAAGACTCGTTTGCAAGAGCTCACCGACAACAAGGCAAAGGTCCACGTTAAAGCGCGCTCAAGTGGCTCACCCCTCAAAAGTCACAAAGGTGCCACCAACGACCGTGTCTATACCCCTCTCAATGGCATGACCATCACCGAAGCCTACGAAGCTCTCAAAACCAAGGGACAAGTTTCTCCTCTCCAAGGGACAAGTTTCTCCTCTTCAAGGGCACAAGCAACCACTACTGTTACATCGCAACCATGCCCACCACAAGTGGTGTGACTATCACCAATGCAGCGGTCATCTCACCGAGGATTGCTTCTCCCTCCGCGACATCATCCAAGATTCAATTGACAATGGTGAATTTACCGTGGGTGAAGAACAACAGTCAAAGAATGAGAACATCCAAGAACTCATCAAGGAAGGGGCTCAGATTTGAAATGGGGCCTCAACAAGAGATCATGCCACAAAGAAGACTGTCGCGACCCCGAACCCCGCGGGCCCGAGACCGCGAGCTGGACGTCGACTTAAAACCAAAACTCTAAAATATAGAAGTTAAAAATTCCATTTTTAAACCAAAAGATGATAACACAAGGTTTTACAAATCCAAGTTTAAATCAACAAAGTGCATCTAATATAAGCTCCACAGCTTATACCAAAAGAATAAAATATACAATTCTTAATGACGTCAATAATGGTAAAACTATCCCCAAAAGGTTATACATTTAAATAATGTAAACCGATCCATAACAACCTGCCCCAAAATCTCAATCCTCTCGACGTCCTCCTTGAACCGCGAATCCTAATCCTTTTCCTCCTGGGGGGGGGGTTAAGGAAAAACAAAGTTGGAAATAAACGGGGTGAGATAAAATCTCAGTAAGTTACTAATGCAACTACATGACATGCTAATATGCAATGACCAATAGCAATTAACATAAGACAGATAGCAGCGGAATAATAAGTGACATGCTGACGAACGGTAACATCCAATAATCAATCATATAAATAAACATATAACAACAAATGAGAGGCTCCCTATCGCCAACCGTCCCATACCGGTTGGAAATAACGACCAACTCAACATGCAACACATAAAGCTGAAATAAACACTCATAAGTGGATACATAGCCAAGGTTTCACCCAACTGAAGAACCAAATAAAGGTCGCTGCGCAGCTTCAATAATCAACAATCAACATCTTCATAGCAGCATGAAAGCTCGAAGAGAAAACCCCGGTCAGAAGCGACCGATCAACCCATCGATCAACAAACCATCTTCATAGTAGCATAAAAGCTGAAGAGAAACCCGGTACCGGAACCAATAACCAAATGAAGTGTCACAAAGGACGGGAGACATGCCACAAAGTCATGCTCCAAGTAAAGCTAAAATGCACACAAAGGAGCTAGCTCTTCTCACATCCAAGGCCAATCTGGAGGAGGGTAATAATGGGGCAAAACAATGGTCAACAATCACAATGGACTTGGCTGTGCCATCATAATGTTTCGCATCGCCCAAACACACACAAAATACCAGCTGGACTTTCAAGTAAAGGCTAAGTAATAAAATACTAGCACAATAAACAACCATTGATTCCAAAGTAGGGAATCATACCAATTAATCACCACAAAAGATGCAAACGATTACTCAAGAAGAGTTCAACAACAATAGCACAAGGAGTTTCTCATAAAAGAGTCCAACAACATTGACCATTAAAACATAATGATTCCAAGATAAGGCACGTACCAAATACATCCTAAATATGATACCCACAAGTTAATCACAAAGAGCACAACCCAAACGGTCGCTCACCAATGGCACAATGACTATTACCAAAATGATCATAAACATTTACTCAGAAGATATACTAGGACTATGAACTCAACCATCTCGTCACACCTGGAATTCCAAATAAGAGATCCGAATGAATACATCTTAAGGTTAATCAAACCGTAGGTACCCAATTGCCAATTCACGCTTTATCTCCGTTCATAATGAACCCATTCTAAACACCCCAAACGAATCCAAAAGGTTCCACTTATTAGAACATGATCACGAACACATCATAAGATGCCCAAACATATACTAAATTATCATCACAAAGATAAGTCAAACCAACAATACCTCAATAAGATGTTCAAAAACCCAATTAACCCTTAATTAATTTCCATCACAAACTTCATCACAAAGGACCCAATTCTATCACTAGAGTGTACTACAATGTTCACTAAGGTCAACTAGAAGGACACCCAAGATTTGGACCAAAACGCATTCTTCAATCACACAAACCAACAAAATGAAAACTTTCAGAGGACTGTGCGGCCACCCAAACTCAACTGTGCGGTCGCCCAAAAAGCCATCAAACAAGAACAAAACCTTTCAGATAGGTGTGCGGTCGCCCAGACATTTTTGGGCGGTCACCCAATACTCTGGTCTGCTGGAATTCGGGAAGAACTAACTGGGTTCTTCCATTTTTAACCCAAAACAAAACTAAACCAAAATCCAACACTCTTAACTAGCATACTAAGGTACTAGAGCAACTTATGGGTCTAAGAGAACTCATATAACAACATTTAACAACCAAAATCAAAAATCAAACCCAACATTCATAAATCACCATTTTTGACCCAAAATCCAAATAAATTCCAAATAAATTGCAACCTCATCCAAACTTCAAATATAACAACAAAAGCATTATATGAACATGATATGAACATTTTAACATCAAAATGGGGGAAAAGTAACTTACTTGAAAATAATGAAAGTTGACGGAATTCGAATATTCTTGATTCTACGCGATCCTATCGACGATCTAAACACATTTTGAGTTTTAAGAAATGAGAGATTATGAGAGGAAGAGGAAGATAATGAAGAGAGAAGGAAGAGAAGAAAAAACTCACCTTTCTATGTAGAGAGAGAGAGGAATGGGCTGGGAATGGGATGGAGAGAGTGAGGGAGAAGGTGAGGGAGAAGGGAAATTATTTCAAAATGTTGCACTTAGGGCCCCTCCCCTACACTACTCAAAATAAATAACTTCTCACTAATAATTAAGACCCAACAATACTACACTAGCACAAATGACCCAAATAAAATGCTAGGCATAATTATTATGACACATAAAATGCACACATAATTATTTAAATAAATAATAATTTAAATAAATAAATAAGCAAATAAATAAATAATAATTATTTATTACTAATAAAATAGAGCCTAGTTTTCGGGTCGTGACAAAGACTACAACGACAATGGGGACTACAACAACAATCTCCGTTTCTCTTTCTCTACCTAGAAATAGGATATAAAAAAAAAAGAGTCAAAAGTCCTCTAATGTGTGCATTAATGTTTTCTCTCGTCCAATGTTAAATTTTGAGTCAATCATTAAATAAAAGTCGTTCTTGTCCTCATACACTCTTCCAAGTTGTTCAATCTAATTCTTGGCAAAATGATGAAAAGTGTCTAAACAAGTTTTGGAATGAAGACCATCGCTTGAACGCCTAGGGGCTAAACATCGACGATGGCATCAACAACAAAGACATCAACAACGACGAAATCAAGACAAAGAAAGGTGGAGCAATGATCATGAAGCAAAGTTTTCAAAAGGGGATATAAAAAAAAAAAAAAAAAAAAAGCTCGCTAGGTTGAAATCCTCAAATCAACCTAGACAAAAGTTAGAGCACAAAAAAAAAAAAAAAAAAAAAAAAAAAAATCCCCCTCAATCAAAGAAGTAAAAGATCAACATCATTCCACCGATGAAGGACGAAACAATAACCATCTCGACGAATGGACAAGAACTACGGTGACCTGAGCCTCTTCATTGGAGGAACGTAGGCAACCTTCGGGTCCGGTCTCATGCAAGAAAGAAGATATGTTTAGCTCTAGCGCATTATGGTGATCGGCCTTCCTCTCGAACTTGTCATGACATCTTTGTACGATTCATTTGCCAATGAATTAATCACCAAAAGATTGAACAACTTTCTTAGATTTGGAATCGCTTTCCGTTCCTTGTCGAGTCTAAGGGTTTCTCTTCTTTTTGCGATACTCCCAGTTTCTTGCAATCAAACTGGGACTTTCTTTCTCTTCTCTCTTAATGACTTACATGCCTTCGTGAGTCATTCAAAAAATATACATACATGAAGTCAATACTAGGGACACTTCCCTAGTCGAGTCAATGTCACTCATCTTTAGTGACAAGAGGTCTTCACCGCAAAATCACATCTTATCTCCTCAGCCAGAGTCAATGCACACTTCCTCATTAATCGAGCAAAAAAAAAAGAAGATGCAAAAGAGATGCCCGCTAGATTGAAAACCCGAAAGGGCGGTCTAGGCAAAAAATAGGGTGCGTCATAAAAAAAAATGAGAGAGTGAGAGAGAGAAGGGAAAGAGAAATGGAGATCTCCGGCCTCTAAGGAAGATAACTGCACAAGCTCTACATTGGATCTCCTCAACAAATCAATTCCCCACCGAGTCAAATTTGGAATTGCAAAAGGCTCGACAAGATATGGCACCATCAAAGATTGTCTTGGGTTATCGGCATCATTCTCCAGCAGTGTGCATATTTGGGTTCATGAAAAGAAGGCCCGTGGTAACCAAGACCCATCTGAGAATGAGCCCATCATAAAAGGGCACGAGGTTGCACAAATAATCCCTAGCTAGTCAATTGGCTTGGGCAGCAAATATCAACAACATGTGTCTCGGTTTTCAAAGCTTCTGCAAATATACACCGAAAGGCTCCCGAGAAATGGAGTAGCTCTTGCCATGTCCTCTCATGTTTGTTCCCTTACACGAGGATGAGTCACTCTTGATTTGCTCAACAAATGGTGACGCCCTAGGGGCTATGTGACTCAAGAACAATGGCTTCTTTTGCTTCATTTGACAATCAATAAGCCCTAGGGGCTACGCTCAAGAAAGATGTGTGAGACTATCCTCAAAGTCTCTCAAAAGGGATGTCAAAAAGCCCTCTTGTCATGTGGGCCCGTACTCGTTCCCCCAATCAAGGATGGACCTTTCTCACAATCAATGATGGCACTCTAGGGGATATGGTCAAGTCTTAAAGGCTCCCTCGGCAAGAAGAAATTCACTTCAATGTTCCCCAGCAACATTTGAAGATTTATACCGAAAGGTCTCAAGGGGCTTCGCAATCTACAATCTTTTGGGCTACGACATTACAGTGATACAAGCAAAGGGCAATATCGGGGCTTCGCAATAAACAAGCATTTGGGCAGTGGTACCCGAGCAATACAATTTGGGAGGAGTCTTATGGCTCCATGAAAGGGATCAAACTTCAATGGTCCCTCAACACTTCCAGTCAAAAGGCCTCTTGGTTTTAAATGAAGGCTCCGATGATATGAATGAATTTGATGATTCTTGTTAGAACTCACAGCGAGATTCTGAAGGAAGTCTTAGAGAAAAGGAAAAAGATTCAATATGCTAGACTCACCCGGCTGAGTTATAGCGGGCAATGCCAATATGTTAACTCTAGAGATAGAGTTACGGCCAATCCCAATGTTTCTGGAATACAACACCCCCTTCTCCAAGATCAAAAGCACAGGCTGCACCCGAAGATCCACCGTCGGCTCAACTCAAGAAGACTCGAGCAAACATACCGTTCGAGACTTTATCACACCAAGACCGTATCATCTGCAACAACATCACCATCTCCCACGAGACGTCTCCCGAAGACCGTACTACATTTTCAACATGGACCTTCCGCCATTTGGGTATCAACCACACAACATCACCATCTCCCACGAGACGTCTCCCGAAGACCGTACTACATTTTCAACATGGACCTTCGGCCATTTGGGTATCAACCACAAAAAGGGCCATCCATGTAACGACCCAACTTTCATATAATAAATAAAATCCATAAACCATGGGAAATCTCAAACGACAAACATAATTCAAGTCCAACGTTCAAAACAACGGCTAGTATAATCTAACCATAATTCAAAATAGTGCGGAAGCGTAACTAACGTTTAGATTCTAACGGCTAGTACATCCCACTAGCTCAACATAAAAACATAAAAGTATCTAAAAACCCTTCACTTGACCATCGACTGCCCTTCCTTGCAATCCCTCTTGGTCCTTAATCTTTACCTGGGAAAAATAATATAAGAAAGGGTGAGCGAACAATGCTCAGTAAGTTCATACGGGATCTCTCCGGGTACTAAGGAGAGATGACCGAAAGAACGGAGCCAACATAATATCTTCGATGAATGGCTAAAATCAATAATCTTAACTGTACACATATACGAAAGCACAGTTATCGAGTTCAAGAAGTTATGGCTCTAATACAGTTCCGTCAATTCCATAGTTACATTCATCACCTTTTCAGGGTGTTACACCTTTTCAGGGTGTCGAGGGACCTTACACCTTCTCACGGTGCTCCCTCTTAAGTTCGATCATGATCATTAAGCCACTTCATCAAGTAGCGTTGCGTCTAATTCTTTTCTCTCAAATTAGACTATCTAAATTAGCCCTTTTCAGTCAGACTAATTCTAGCTAAGCCCTTTTCTATCAGACTAAGCTAACTATACCCGTTTCTTTTAGATATAGCAATGTTCCACAAAGCATTCTAGGTACAAGAATACTTAAAGCGAATTCAATTCTCTTTGATACCCTATGAGCAACACATATCATGGGTAAGATAGTTCAAAAGACGTTCGAGTCATAAGAGTTCAAATGCTACGGCCATAAGTAGCTACACTTGAAAGAATAAAAGGGATCCTATCTCAAAAGGATGATATTCAAAAACTTTAAGGAACGTAATCCCTTACCTTAGCCTTCCAGTCTTCACTTAGCAATTTCACGTGCAAAATCTACAAACACGCAAATACGGTTTTATTAGGGACATAGATTACTTTAATTCTCCGTCCCTAATATACTTTATTTTACTTTCTTAATCTTTCGAGTTCATCATCCTAAACTCTTTGTTAGGGTTCGTTCTACCCATTATTTGTGTTCCCAAAATACCCCTTTCGGATTACTAAAATACCCTTAAGGTTACATGGTTTCTATTCTTCATTGAAACACTTTAGGTTCCATTATTTCAACCCAAAACACTATTCACAGCCTACTAAATTCCAGATTACTATTCACTGCGTCGATTACTATTCACAGCGTACATTTACTATTCACAGATTATGTACCCCAGATTACTATTCACAGCGTTGAATTACTATTCACAGGTTATAAAATTCAGATTACTATTCACAGTGCGATATTACTATTCCCAGCATAATTGTTCATTGTAGTTCATCACTAATACCTTGATTTCAATCCTAATACACACACACATACATACATAATACACACACACAACGCATCACACGCACACGCACACACACCCAGCACCACACACACTCCCAACGCATCACACACGCACACACACACACACACACACACCCAACCGCACACACACACACACACACACCCAACCGCACACACACACACCTGCTGCACACCCATACACACACACTGCGCACGTCATCCCCACACACACAGCCACCATCTTCATATTATTTTTCTTATTCCCAACCCTAAATTTCATACTTTAACTCTCTAGGGTTCTTGCTGCGATTTTTCTAGGATGAAGAAGAAGGTTAGGTTTTAGGTTTTCCATTCCATATTCATCTTTGACTAGGTGAATTGAGTAGAGAAATCAACTTAGGGATTATAGCTTTACCTTGGTCGATCTTCTCTCTTCTCTTCTTCCTCTTTTCCGGTCTCTCTCTCCCTCTCGGCAAGCTCCAGCGCCGCTCTCTCTCTCAACCTTCCCGTTCTTTTGATTTCTTTTGTGGTAGAAACTGGTAGGGTTAGGGTAATGGTATATTTATACTAGGATCCTTTACTCCTAAAATAATAAGGAGTCACATTCTTAATTGGGTTTGACTAACTTGGGCCCATCCTTATAATTTAGCATTTTACTCTAATTCTTTAAGCCCAATTGTCATTTAAAGGAGTTTCATAAATAACATAAAAAAAAATATATATATGGCCAAGGGCCGGATATTACATTCTTTCCTCCTTAAAAGAGTTTGGTCCACCAAACTAAACGTACCTTAATCAGGAAAATAGCACGGGGTATGCTTCTCGCATCTCGCTCTCGAGCTCCCACGTAGCTTCTCTTTCTGTATGATTGCTCCACTGCACCTTCACATAAGGAATCACCCTTTTCCTCAAGATTTGATCCTTCCGATCTACAATCTTTATGGGTTCCTCGTCGTAGCTCAAATCAGCACGAACCCTTAGTTGTTTATACTCGATCACATGACTCGGATCAGGGATATACTTCCTTAGCATCGACACATGAAATACGTTGTGCACTCCAGCTAACACAGGCGGTAAAGCTAACTTGTAAGCTACCATCCCAACTCTTTCTAAAATTTCAAATGGTCCGACGTACCTCGGGCTTAACTTCCCTCGAATACCGAACCGCATAACTCCCTTTGTTGGCGATATCTTCAGGAATACATGATCGCCCAGTTGAAATTCCAAATCACGTCTCCGACGATCGGCATACGACTTCTGTCGACTTTGTGCGGTCAACAACCACTTCCGAATTTGTTGCACTTTATCCGCGGTTACTTGAACAAGTTCCGGTCCAGTTAGTTTCCTCTCACCGACTTCGTCCCAGCAAGTTGGCGATCTACACTTTCTCCCATATAATGCTTCGTACGGAGCCATACCGATACTAGCATGATAACTATTGTTATACGCAAATTCTACTAGCGTCAGATGTTCATCCCATGTCCCTTGCCAATCTAATGAAGTAGCTCTCAGCATATCTTCTAGCGTCTGAATAGTCCTTTCTGACTGGCCATCCGTCTGTGGGTGAAAAGCGGTACTCATTGCCAACTCCGTACCCAATGCTTGTTGTAGACTCTTCCAGAATTTTGATGTAAACCTCGCATCTCGATCAGATACTATCGAAACAGGTATCCCATGCAGTCTCACAATTTCATCAATGTATAATTTGGCCAATTTCTCTAACGAATCATTTACCTTAATTGCTAGAAAGTGAGCCGACTTCGTAAGCCTATCCACGATAACCCAAATTTCATTATGGCCCTTCAACGTCTTTGGTAATCCCACCACCAGATCCATAGCTATATGTTCCCACTTCCACTCTGGAATAGGTAATGACTGTAGCAATCCTGCCGGTCTCTGATGTTCACTTTTCACTTGTTGACACACTAAACACCTTGATACGAACTCGGCTACGTCTCCCTTCATGTTGTTCCACCAGAACGACTCTCTTAAGTTCCTATACATCTTCGTACTTCTAGGATGTACGGAAAATCTCGAACAATGAGCCTCCTTTAAGATTTCCCTCTTGATGTCGTCCTTGTCCGGCACACATATTCTAGATTGGTACCTCAGAATCCCATCTTCTCCCATACGAAAATCCTTTGCCTTCCCTTTTGCGATGCTCTCATGTATTTTCATTAATTCTTCATCATCTCCTTGGGCTTCTTTAATCCTATCCATAAGCGTTGGCTGAACGCTCAGTTGAGCCAGATAACCTTTAACTTGCACTTCCATGCCAGAAATCTCTATGCGGTTCCATGCACTATCCTCTTTAGAAATCAATGTAGCTAGTGTCCCACGATTCTTCCTACTCAGTGCATCCGCCACCTTATTGGCTTTCCCAGGGTGGTACAAAATTGTGCAGTCATAGTCTTTCAATAACTCCAACCATCTTCTCTGTCTCATATTAAGCTCCTTCTGGGTGAATATATATTTAAGGCTCTTATGATCCGTATAAATCTGGCATGTCACCCCATACAAGTAGTGCCTCCATATTTTCAAAGCAAACACCACTGCCGCTAATTCTAGATCATGGGTTGGGTAATTCTTCTCATGGTTCTTTAATTGCCTAGATGCATAAGCTATAACCTTCTCATTTTGCATCAGCACGCAACCCAATCCCTTCAGTGAAGCATCACTATAAATAACGAATCCGTCCGATCCAGATGGTAAAGCAAGGACTGGTGCGGACACCAATCGTCGCTTCAATTCCTCAAAACTCTTTTCACAGTCCTCCGACCAAACATACTTTGCTCCTTTCTGAGTTAACTTCGTCAATGGCACTGACAACTTCGAAAAGCCTTCTACGAACCTCCGATAATAGCCAGCTAGACCTAAGAAACTTCTGATCTCACTTGCCGAAGTTGGTCTCTCCCAATCCACAATAGCTTCTATCTTTGTCGGATCTACGGCAATCCCGTCTTTTGACACAACATGCCCTAAGAATGCCACTTTTTCCAACCAAAATTCACATTTCTTGAATTTAGCATATAGCTTATGTTCTCTTAAGATCTGCAGTACTAGCTTCAAATGTTCCTCATGGTCTTCCTTGGTTTTCGAATACACCAAAATGTCATCAATGAATACAATCACGCACTTATCTAAGAACTCTTGGAATATTCTATTCATAAGCTCCATGAATGCTGCCGGTGCGTTAGTCAACCCAAACGGCATCACTACGAACTCATAATGCCCATACCTCGTTCTAAAGGCCGTCTTAGATATATCTTCCTTCTTTACTCTTAATTGATGGTACCCAGACCTCAAATCTATCTTTGAAAAGTAGCACGCTCCACGCAGCTGATCGAACAAGTCATCTATTCGAGGCAACGGGTATTGGTTCCTTACTGTCACACGGTTCAGTTCACGATAGTCGATACACAACCTCATCGATCCATCCTTCTTTTTCACAAACAATACCGGTGCACCCCATGGTGATACACTCGGCCTAATCAACCCTTTATCCAATAATTCTTGCAATTGCTCCTTTAATTCCTTCAATTCTGCCGGAGCCATTCTATAAGGTGCCTTCGATATTGGTGTAGTCTCCGGTACCAAATCGATAGAAAATTCCACTTCCCTTGCAGGCGGTATCCCTGGCAAATCTTCCGGAAACACATCCTTGAATTCCTTAACCACCGAAAGCGTTCCGATCGTTACTTCCTTCTGGTCCGTAGTACTTACGTATGCCAGAAATCCTTCACACCCTTTCCTCAATAGCTTGCGAGCCTTCATCGCAGATATAAGGTTCGATCGGTTTCTACATTTCGTCCCTTGGAAGCAACACTCTTCTCCCGATGGCAGTCTAAAGTGAACTTCTTTCTTAAAGCAATCTACGTAGGCATGGTATGCGGCTAACCAATCCATTCCTAAGATCACGTCGAACTCCTCAATCTCCAAGCTAATGAGATCAACTTCAAATTTTGTTCCACCCAATTCTAAGGGACAATTTTTATATACCGATGTAATAGGGATTGAATCCTTAGTTAAGGTATCTACTACTAAAGAGCTTTCTAACGCCTCAGGGATCAATTTCATTTTCTTAGCTAAGCAAGTACTTATTACTGAATGCGTAGCACCAGTATCAATCAATGCACGAACATTACGAGAGTATAATTGGATCGTACCTGCCACGAGATCATTTGTGGCTCTCGCATCCTTAGCTGTCATGGTGAATATGCGCCCATTACCTCCGCCTTTTCCCTTGTTGTCATTCTTTGCTCCTTGAGTCTTGGCATCCTTCTTGGGTTCCTGACATTTCTAGTGTGGATGCCCCACCTTGTCACAGTTGTAACACTTCCTTTCTTTATACCAGCATTCCTCAGTCTTATGCTTCCCATCGCACACTTGGCACTTTTCATTAGAACCTTGTCCTTTAGTGTCCACTCCTTTGCCATCCCTACGGGTTCCTTGACCTCTATTCGGGTGCTTATTAGCAGCATTATTCTTCTCGCGGTCATCGGTAGCTTTACGCTTATTCCCTTCCTCACGGTTCCAGCTTCCTTTGGTAGACTCTTTGTCAGTCGATTTCTTCTTCTCCTCCTTTTTGTTACGGTAACTTTCTGCTTCTGTTTCCACAATTCTTGCTCTGTCTAACACCTGATCATATGTAGGTAGCATCAGTGGAGTGATTCGATAACGGATACGGTCGCTCAATCCAAACTCAAACTTGCGGGCCTTCTGCTCTTCATTGTCAAAGAATGCAGGGGCAAACTCCAACAACTCAGTGAATTTCTCACAATAGTCATCCACCGACATCTTGCCTTGCACCAGTGTCATAAATTCTGCCACTCGAGCATTGCGGGTACTCATTGGATAATACTTCTCATAAAACACTCGTTTGAATCTATCCCACGTGAATTCAGCATCTCCACGTGCGATAGCAGCTCTTTTCTCAGCCTCCCACCACTTTAAGGCCTGCCCTTTCAGCATAAAAGTGGCAAACACCACCTTTCTCTCGGTTGTACATTCCAGAGTCTCAAATATCTTTTCCATGTCCTTTACCCAGTCCTCGGGCTTCTCCTTATTTGTACCAGAGAATGACTCTGGGTTTCTCTTTTGGAATACTTCCAACGGATCTCTCAAGGGAACCTGTGGAGCCTGTTGCTGCGGTTGAGCTAGAGTCGCCATGACTTGACCAATCCCAGCCACGGTTTGGTTCAAAGTTTGCAGCAGATTTACCATATTAGGGTCAACTTGACCGTTGTTGTTTCCAGCGTTGTTAGCGTTCCTCCTGTTACCCCTTCCAGACATCTGATTAAGATTACACTCTCGTTAGTATCAGGGGTAAACGTTACTCATACTACACAAGCATTGCTACTATGCTACATACTTTTATAAAAGGCCGTCCCCAAGGACGAAAATTTCTCATAAGATCAATTTACTAGATCTCTAGTCATTTCATTAAATGGTTTTTCTTAAAGGAAGTCATTTCACTAGACTTTTTACTTACTAATCATAGGTCAATTTACTAGACCCGCGCATCTTTATACTTAACCGTTTCAATAGGTTATTTTTCATTCTTGTTTTGATCAATTCAATAGATTGGTATTTACTTTACATGGCCGCTTCAATAAGCCATTTATATTCTTACTCTTGACCGTTTCAATAGGTCCCTTGTTTCGATCATTTTTACTAGACCAAAACTTATTTCCCTTGGCTGTTTCAATAAGCCCATTCTACTTATGGTCTTTTCATTTGACCAATACTTCTTTGTTCTAACGAGTTCACATATCATGAAATTTAAGAACCACATTATTAACAACACCATTTGCTAAAATAACTCATAACTTTATTAAGAGGGTCTTTCTAAGAATAAAGAATCAAAAACAAAAGTTTCTAGCATACTTTAAACTAGAACTAACTATCTTTACTATGGAACGAGTAAAGTAACTAAAATATAACTCTACGCTTTATTTTTAATCATGGTTGACTTTCCTAGGTCTTCCCCTAGGTCTTCCACTCGGTGCTCTGGGTGCCTTCCTTGAGCCTCTTGGCCTCCCCCTTGGCCTTCGAACCGGTATTTCTTCCAGTTCTTCCTCATCTTCAATCACGATAGGGGCGGCTTCACTGCCCTCCACGATAATATCAATTTCCACTGGTTCCTCTACAGCTTCTGCTTCAGCCACCACGTTCTCTTCTATTGGGGCTGCAATGACTGGGGGGTTTCCTTGAATGGGGTTTGCATTCACTTGTTCCCTTAGCTGCTTTAACTCATCAAGATACACCCATGCTTGTTCCCTCACTCTGTCAGTGTACTCTTCATTTTCAATCAACTTTCTTCGAGTCTCTTCTAGTTCTGTCTTAACTTCCTTAAGTGCATTGTGAGCAAACAACAGCCTTCCCATGACGTTCTTCGCCCTTGCTCTTTCTCTTTCTATCTTCTTCAACAGTCCCTTAGTTCCTCGAGCATACCTCTGAATCAATCTCTTCCTCAGGATGCTATGTTTGTCCATTTCCTACAATTAGACCAAAATCATCATTAGTATCACATACTTAGAGTTTATATAATCATCGTCCCTAAACACATGAAGAATGAAGCTTCAAAAGAACTTTTATCTTAGGGTCTTTCCCAAAATAGTAAGTTTCCTTATTTGGAAATTCCCCCCCAAATTAGAAAGTTTCCTAAATTAGAAAGTTTCCTTAAATAACTAGTTTGATTTCAAGCAGCCCTAGTTCCTCTTAGAGAGCCCAGATCAAACCTATTTAATATCAGAGTTCCTATCCCTTAAGTTCTAATCCCATTGCTCTGATACCAACTGTAACGACCCAACTTTCATATAATAAATAAAATCCATAAACCATGGGAAATCTCAAACGACAAACATAATTCAAGTCCAACGTTCAAAACAACGGCTAGTATAATCTAACCATAATTCAAAATAGTGCGGAAGCGTAACTAACGTTTAGATTCTAACGGCTAGTACATCCCACTAGCTCAACATAAAAACATAAAAGTATCTAAAAACCCTTCACTTGACCATCGACTGCCCTTCCTTGCAATCCCTCTTGGTCCTTAATCTTTACCTGGGAAAAATAATATAAGAAAGGGTGAGCGAACAATGCTCAGTAAGTTCATACGGGATCTCTCCGGGTACTAAGGAGAGATGACCGAAAGAACGGAGCCAACATAATATCTTCGATGAATGGCTAAAATCAATAATCTTAACTGTACACATATACGAAAGCACAGTTATCGAGTTCAAGAAGTTATGGCTCTAATACAGTTCCGTCAATTCCATAGTTACATTCATCACCTTTTCAGGGTGTTACACCTTTTCAGGGTGTCGAGGGACCTTACACCTTCTCACGGTGCTCCCTCTTAAGTTCGATCATGATCATTAAGCCACTTCATCAAGTAGCGTTGCGTCTAATTCTTTTCTCTCAAATTAGACTATCTAAATTAGCCCTTTTCAGTCAGACTAATTCTAGCTAAGCCCTTTTCTATCAGACTAAGCTAACTATACCCGTTTCTTTTAGATATAGCAATGTTCCACAAAGCATTCTAGGTACAAGAATACTTAAAGCGAATTCAATTCTCTTTGATACCCTATGAGCAACACATATCATGGGTAAGATAGTTCAAAAGACGTTCGAGTCATAAGAGTTCAAATGCTACGGCCATAAGTAGCTACACTTGAAAGAATAAAAGGGATCCTATCTCAAAAGGATGATATTCAAAAACTTTAAGGAACGTAATCCCTTACCTTAGCCTTCCAGTCTTCACTTAGCAATTTCACGTGCAAAATCTACAAACACGCAAATACGGTTTTATTAGGGACATAGATTACTTTAATTCTCCGTCCCCAATATACTTTATTTTACTTTCTTAACCTTTCGAGTTCATCATCCTAAACTCTTTGTTAGGGTTCGTTCTACCCATTATTTGTGTTCCCAAAATACCCCTTTCGGATTACTAAAATACCCTTAAGGTTACATGGTTTCTATTCTTCATTGAAACACTTTAGGTTCCATTATTTCAACCCAAAACACTATTCACAGCCTACTAAATTCCAGATTACTATTCACTGCGTCGATTACTATTCACAGCGTACATTTACTATTCACAGATTATGTACCCCAGATTACTATTCACAGCGTTGAATTACTATTCACAGGTTATAAAATTCAGATTACTATTCACAGTGCGATATTACTATTCCCAGCATAATTGTTCATTGTAGTTCATCACTAATACCTTGATTTCAATCCTAATACACACACACATACATACATAATACACACACACAACGCATCACACGCACACGCACACACACCCAGCACCACACACACTCCCAACGCATCACACACGCACACACACACACACACACACACCCAACTGCACACACACACACACACACACCCAACCGCACACACACACACCTGCTGCACACCCATACACACACACTGCGCACGTCATCCCCACACACACAGTCACCATCTTCATATTATTTTTCTTATTCCCAACCCTAAATTTCATACTTTAACTCTCTAGGGTTCTTGCTGCGATTTTTCTAGGATGAAGAAGAAGGTTAGGTTTTAGGTTTTCCATTCCATATTCATCTTTGACTAGGTGAATTGAGTAGAGAAATCAACTTAGGGATTATAGCTTTACCTTGGTCGATCTTCTCTCTTCTCTTCTTCCTCTTTTCCGGTCTCTCTCTCCCTCTCGGCAAGCTCCAGCGCCGCTCTCTCTCTCAACCTTCCCGTTCTTTTGATTTCTTTTGTGGTAGAAACTGGTAGGGTTAGGGTAATGGTATATTTATACTAGGATCCTTTACTCCTAAAATAATAAGGAGTCACATTCTTAATTGGGTTTGACTAACTTGGGCCCATCCTTATAATTTAGCATTTTACTCTAATTCTTTAAGCCCAATTGTCATTTAAATGAGTTTCATAAATAACATAAAAAAAATATATATATGGCCAAGGGCCGGATATTACAATCCATCTCCAAGCAAGAGAAAGAAGGAGATCGCCTTCAAGAGTCCTACCCGATGTGGCATCCGCTCTCAATACAAAGCTAAGCCGATTTGGGGATTCACATCGAAAGGTCTTCATATCCCGCCATCTCGAATCCCACATGACATTTGGGTCTTAGCAATCTCTCAAATCTTGGTATCAATGGTCTTCTCTTGGGGCTTGCCTACATCGACAACAAAAGACAGTTTATTTGAATGGGCTAAGAGTTGATTCATCTTGGGGCTTCATAAGCCACTCAAAGTTCAGCATTCGAGGGGCTTTACAGTCAGCAACCCCTTGGAATCTCGGCATCGATATTCCTTTTGAAGCCCCATAAACGACAAATCTCTTGGGGCTAGACATCAATTTCATTGGACACCACGGCAACAACGACATAATTCAAGCGAGGCAATCCGGACTTCGATCGAACATGACTTGATCTTGGGTTGGCTTTACAAAAACACAATGGTTAAAATGGTTCACCCACGAACTAAAAAAAATCTTTTTCTCACATGTGTGCATAGTCTTTCCCTTCTAATCTAAAAAAAAAAAAAAAAAGATTTTCTTTTTCTTCTTCTACTTCTATGTGCAAAAGTATGTGCTCTACTTTGCTTTGCTCCTAGCATTCTTCCCCAGCGTTCTCCATCATCCTTGAACTACGCTGGTCTGATTCTCTAAAAGGGATACGTAGGCAACCTTTTGGCACGACCAACCCATCATCCGGAATACCATCTCGCCGACACTCCATCAAAAACGAATTCATCATCAAAGGCAGCAACACTCTCCGCCAAAGCATCTACCACAACATCACGAATCCATCCAACGGCAATGATAAGTGAAGGTATGGACATCATTCATCCCTCTCAAGCATATCTCTTCTTTCAAAAACCACTTCACACACAAAATCACTTTCTCCATTCTTACAAAAACTCTCTCTCATGCAAAACTGCTTTCAAATCACATTGCACCACGAGCACAATTTCTCTCTTCATTTCACACTTCATGCATCTTCTTGCACAAACATATATACCTGCCAAGCATACACATAGCAGGTACCACCACAAGGTTAACAGCATCCGCTACTCAAAGCACTTCATCCCCAGCAGAAAATGGTCCATAGTCAACCATGCCCGCATCCCCATGATAAAGTCAACAGCAGCTATAACAGCAATTTGGTCCACAGTGATCTCGCATTCCAGCAAACGGATCCCGCACCAGCAAACGGATCCCGCAATCAGCAAACGGATCACGCAATCAGCAAACGGATCCCGCTTCAGCAAACGGATCCTGCACCAGCAAACGGATCTCGCATTCTAGCAAACGGATTCCGCACCAGCAAACGGATCCCGCAATTAGAAAATGGATCCCGCAATCAGCAAACGGATCCCGCATCAGCAAACGAATCCCGCATCAGCAAATGGATCCCGTCATCAGCAAACGGATCCCGCCTCTAGCAAACGGATCTCGCATCAGCAAACGGATCCCGCTTCAGCAAACGGATCCCGCATCAGCAAACGGATCCCGCATCAGCAAACGGGTCCCGCATCAGCAAACGGATCCCGCTTCAGCAAACGGATCCCGCATCAGCAAACGGATCCCGCCTCAGCAAACGGATCCCGCCTCAGCAAACGGATCCCGCTTCAGCAAAACGGATCCCGCCATATCCTTTCTATATCAATAAAGCCGCTCACACAGGGAGTACACCCCCATCTTTCACAATTTCAAAATTCCCCTCTTTTTTTAAAATTGCGGCCGTGGTGGGCCGCCTCAAGCCACCACACCTTTTTAAAATTTTGTGGCCGTGGTGGGCCGCCTCAAGCCACCACACCTTTTTAAAAAAAATTGTGGCCGTGGTGGGCCGCCTCAAGCCACCACAACTTTTTAAAATTGTGTGGCCGTGGTGGGCCGCCTCAAGCCACCATACCTTTTTAAAAAAATTGTGGCCGTGGTGGGCCACCACACCTTTTAAAAATTTTATGGCCGTGGTGGGCCGCCTCAAGCCACCACACCTTTTTTAAATTTTGTGGCCGTGGTGGGCCGCCTCAAGCCACCACACCTTTTTTTAAAATTTCATGGCCGTAGTGGGCCGCCTCAAGCCACCACACCTTTTTTTAAAAAAAATTTGTGGCCGTGGTGGGCTGCCTCAAGCCACCACACCTTTTAAAAAAAAATAGTGGCCGTGGTGGGCCGCCTCAAGCCACCACACATTTTTAAAAATTTTGTGGCCGTCGTGGGCCGCCTCAAGCCACCACACCCTTTCCATCCGCGAAAGCTGCTCACACAGGGAGCGCACCCCTATCCATCGAAAATTTCAAATTCATGTTTTATTGAGTCTTTGCTTTCTCTTGTCGATGTCCTTTGCGGTTGTCTTTCTTTCGTCGACACGTTTTGCTTCGCAATCCACGTCGCCAAGGGGCTCTGTAGACACCCCGCCTTGGACCTCTCATGTCCCGATTGCATACACATTCTTTGTCTTCCTCTTTTCTGTTAAGTTTTGTTACTTTTCGTTAACTTTTGTCACTTTCCGTTAAGTTCCTGACTTACTCCGTTAGTCTTGGATTTGACTAAGTGGCAAAGTCAACCTTGAGTCTTTGTTTCATTTATTTTCGATCACTTTCGTGATGTTCGTTAAGTTTTTGGACTAATTCTGTTAGTTTTGGGGCTTAACTGCATAACGGGGTTAACTTTTGGGTTGAAATACGAGTTTTCTGAAGCTGGGATGCGCACGCCTTTGCCTTCCTTTGTGGGAGGCGTGCTCCTCCCATAGGGGGGGTGGGAAGCGAGCGCTTCCCGCTTCCAGAATCTCAAATTTGGCCAAATTTCCCTCCTTTTCTGATTTATAACCCCCAAGGCCATTATGCCTTAGCTTGATCCGGGGAAGGACCATCTTTATGACCAAAAACACTTCCCTAACACCTATAAATACCTCTTCATTCCACCATGGAGAAGAAAAAAAGGATTCTTGAGTCAAAAACACACTAAACACACAAAAGTCCATTTTCAAAGATAGTCATTATACACAAAGTTTGGCCCTTCCACTTGCAAGCACAAGGTACAATGTCCATCTTCTTCTTCTAAATTATTGTTTTATCTTATATTCTCTCTTTATCACTTCTTAAACAAAAAAAAACCTTTTAAATTACTTTCTTCATCTCTAATGTGTATGCAATCTCCATAAAAAGGGATACAACTAAAAGACCACTTCACTATTTAAGTTTGGTCAAGGTTACATCCCAACATTTTAATTCCACTTTAATTTACATTCTCATTTCTTAATGTAATTATCTAGCAATAATTCGACATGTAATCTTTAGCATAAATCAATAAAACAATTCTTTTTTAATTCCCCTTTTCTTTACTATATAATTGTTAGCACATTTTAATAACAATAGAAGGACTTTTTAGCATTAGAACACCAAAAGTAGCAAGACCCGCGTAAGCGGGGCGGAGTGGGTGTTTAAGTACTTCCCACTCCGTCACCTAACCCCCGAACCCTTCGCTTCCCGAATCTCTGGTTTTCGTACAAAAAAAAGGCTATTTTCTTAGGTTTTCTTGCGTTCCTCTATAACGTGGGTAGCGACTCTTAAAATCAATTGGACATCCTAGGTAATTACGCGCTCTAGCCAAGCCGTGGTTCCCCGGGGTATCTACACTATGTGAATGTGAGTCTGAAGAAGGGTGGGTATTGGGAAGTAACTAAGTACAAGGGTCCACATTCTTGCTTGGCTTCAGATGTTAACGGCGATCATCCTAATTTAGATGCTAAGTTTATAGGACGAGAAGTTATGGACCTTGTCAAGGCTGATCCAGAGTACAAGATTAAGCTTATTATGATAACAATAAAATCAAAGTACGGTAAGGATGTTTCATATCGGAAGGCATGGTGTGGTAAACAAAAAGCCATCGTTGAAGCATATGGGGACTGGGACGAATCTTATAAAAAGTTGCCACGTTTGTTAGCAGCTATTCAAAAGTGGAACCCTGCAACCATTATGCAGTTTTCTAATCGTCCTGAAGCTGGTCCTCCAGGTTCGTTTGATCGCGTGTTCTGGGCATTTGGCCCTTGTTTGGAAGCATTCTCTCATTTCCGTCCTGTCATTTCTGTTGATGGCACATTCTTGCATGGAAGATATAAAGGGGTAATACTTATTGCTATGGGTGTTGATGCGAATGATAGTTTACTCCCACTTTCTTTTGCTCTTGTTGAAAAAGAGGACCATGAAAACTGGTCTTGGTTCTTACATCTTGTTTGAAGACATGTTATTAGGGGTCGTGAAGTTTGTTTGATATCTGATCGCCACAATGGGATCCTTGCCACTGTTGGAGAAAATGGATGGCCACGAAATGTTGTGCACATGTGGTGCATGTTGCATTTACGAGCTAATTTCCTTTACGCTCATAAGGGTGTTGGCTTAACAGATCTTTTTTGGCGTGCTGTTAGCGCCACCCAGGAACGGAAGATGAAAAATTTATTGGCTCAGATTCGTATAATCAATCGCGAGGCAGTTAAATGGTTTGAGTTTTTGGATGTTAAAAAGTGGTCAATGGCGCATGATGGTGGATATAGGTATGGCATTAAGACTACCAATTTGTCTGAGGTTTTTAATGGTGTCATGAAAGGAGCACAGGGGATGCCTGTTTCTGTTGGGTTTCGGAGTAACATGCGCAGCGAAATTAAGCATTTAAAATTTTATGAAACCCAAAGCCCAAAGATCCATTCATATGATTAAATCAAATACAACAATATGAATACTAGAAAAACTAACCCTTGATGACTTTGAATTTGCAACCTTGCATTCGATAGAGACTTGAAACCTTGATCACGAACATAGTAAGAATCATGAACTTTGAAGATGATAAGTTTCACCCTCTAGCGGTATCCACACCACGAACGAATATCAAGAACACTTGATCTTGGTTGCTAGACCAAAATTGTGAAACACGTTTTCACAATTAATATGAACTATACGGAATTTTACTTGTGTATTATTTTGTTCTTCAATCTAGGATCTCTTAGAACAAAATAAAACCCTCTCAAACTCTTTGAGACTTGCACAAAAACATTAGCCTTGATTCTAGCCGAATTTGGCTGTTTATATACAAGTTAGACCTATTCCAAATAGGAAACTTGTGTCTAAAGCCGTCCAAAATTCTTTTCCAAATCAAATCAGGAAACCAGTCCCGACAAGGTGTGAGGCCGCCCAAAACCACCTGTGCGGCCGCACATTTATCTGGAAGGTTCTGGTACTATTTGACCCAAACTATGCGGCCACCCAACCCATCTTGTGCGGTCGCACACTTGTCCAGATTCCCATAGTTTCCAAAATTCCAATATAATCCTTATTTAAGATTCGTTCTATTGTGTGTGACCCTCTAGGATTATACTAAGTTGGCAATGGGTTCAAACATGAAACCATAAGATATGATTAGGTTCTAGCAAACTGTCATACCTACCCAAATAGTATAACTAGATACAAGTTTGCATTCCTTTAGAACATGTCATAATCCCTTTGTCCACGATGTCATTGAACACAAGTCATGGTCAATAAGTCAACTTGTATTGTTCAATACTTTCTCGATTCTGAATATGTTGATAATCCAAATGATATTGATCCAATCAATCCATTTGAGTTTGGCCAAACATTTCACCAACATCATTCCTACGAGGGGCCCAAGCTTGACATCTTTCCGGAGAAGGATAAATCCAATTAGCTTATTATTCTTCCCCACGTGAATCCGATTATGCCAATCATACCCTTTATAACTACCGTGTTAAGGCAGCGTTTGAATATGTCAAACATAATCTTCATCAAGTGGAAGACTATAATAACTTCATGTCTAAGGATTCAAATGACATAACTAATATGAGATTTATATATGACATCGACCATGAAATAAATCTCATACTGCGGGTCATGTCCAGTACCTTGTTCCAAACAAGTACCCATAAATCTAACATGATCATCCCATGATCATTTAGCCTTTATACTAGTGCTTAACAAGCTCTAGGGACGGAGATTATTATAAGCAAACATGAGCAACAATAATAATCTTAACATCTCTTTATCATCATGAATAAAATGATAACTTATATAACGTTTACCAAACGTGCCTAGGGAACCAACACCAACAATCTCCCACTTGCCCTAGGCCCAATCTCTAGGTATCCAATACCCATGGACCTAACATGACCATCATGTTTAGCTTGTGGAAGTTCCTTTGTTAGCGTGTCCGCAACGTTATCATTACTTGGTACTTTGCATATATTTACGTCTCCCTTATCAACGATTTCTCGAACGATAAGAAAATGCCTAAGTATGTGTCTGGATTTAGGATGTGCTCTTGGTTCCTTTGCTTGATCAATAGTACCATTACTATTACTAACAAGGTCTATTGGTTTTAGCAATACTAGGAACCATCTCAAGTTCACCAATGAACTTCTTAATCCAAGCAGTTTTCCTTTCCAGCATCCAATGCGGCAATATACTTAGATTTCGTCATAGAATTAGTGACTGTACTCTGCTTGGAACCATTCCAAATTACAGCTCCACTATTCGACACATGCACAAAATCTGATTGCGATTTTTCTATTATCTTTGTCGGTTTGGAAGCATGCATCCGAGATCATCTTCCATACCTCCATAGATCATAAACGAATCTTTAGTCCTTCTAAAGTTCTTAAGAATCGCTTTTACAGCCACCCAGTGAATCTCACTGGTGTCGGATTGATATCTACTCGTCATGCTCCAAGCATTTAGATATATCCGGCTTAGTACTTATCATGGCATGGTGGATCCAATTGCCGAAGCAAATGGCATCTCACTCATTTTCTCATGCTCATCTTTTGTCTTAGGACGTTGAGTCTTGCTTAGAGAAACTCCATGTAACACTGACAAAAGTCCTCTCTTAGAGTTTTCCTTGCGGAATCTTCTTATGACTTTGTCAATGTATGTACATTGGCTTTAAACCATTTAGCTTCATTGATCTATCTCTATAGATCTTAATGCCAATGACTTATGCGGCTTCATCCATATTCTTCATTGCAAAACACTTTCTTAATCAAATCTTTACAGATTAAAGTGTAGGAATGTTGTTTCCAATGAGCAATATGTCATCCACATATTAGATAAGGAATAGCACCATGCTCCCACTAATCTTCTTGTATATATACAAGATTCATCTTCGTTCTTGATTAAGCCAAACTCTATGACTTATCAAAACGGAGATTCCAACTCCCAAAAGCTTGCTTCAATCCATCCAATGAATCTTTGCAACTTTCATACATTTTAGAATTTTCTTGACTATCAAAACCTTTAGGTTGTATCCAATACATCCTTAAGTGAGTTCCCGTTGAGGAACGCTTGTTTTGACATCATTTTGTCAATTTTCATATTCCAAATATGAACATGTGACTATGAAAATTAATAAGTTTCTTGCTACCCATGTAAGTTTTTCTCCAAGAAAAGTCATTCATCTCCTTTGGTTTTTACACCTTAGGTTAGAATGATCAAGTTCCAAACTTGAATATTATACATGAATTGCCTTTTAAATTTTATGACTCCAAGCCATTAATCTAAATGTGGAGTTGATATTGCATCTTTGATAGGTGGTAAATACTTCATTCTAAATGAACTTTACCTTAATACTTTCTATTTCGAAATATCCAATATTTCTTCAAATAGATTGTATTTTATCATGTGTGCAAGTACTTGTATATCATGAACGGATTTTCACAAACCCTTGTGAAAACTTGTTCAACTTCCATCATAGGTTAAATACTATTTTCTAGGTCTCGAACCATTCGATATATGTTTTTCTCCCACTGATTCTTTTAGAGATAAACCTTTTATCTAGAAAAGTATCATCATAAGCAACAAACCATTTGTTTCTTATGAGTAAAATTTTATCCTCAAGTTTCCTTAGGATATCCCATGAAATTTATTTATTAGATTTAAATGTGAGTGTGTCCCAGACAACTCCTTTCCAAAAGGTCTCACCATCTTAAATCTTTATGAAAGACAAACCCAGTTTTTCTTTCACCTTTTAACCTCTTTTGATGGAACTCAAATTAGTGTAATCAAAGCGGTCTCAAATACATAACCCCAAAACAAATAATGGAAGATCATTCTGACATTGTCATCTAATGAACCCTACCAAATAAGGTTCTTGTACTTTCACGTAGACACATCATTTAGAATGGTGTTCTTAGTGAAGTTAATTTGTGAAACCATTTCACAACTTTAATGATGACTGTCAAATTCTGGGTTAAATTATTCATCATCATGATCTAATCAGAATCTTTGAATAGTTTTACCAAGTATAACCAAATTTCTCTTTTAGCATTGCTTCTTAATGCACCATATACATCAAAATGTATTAAGTCGACTAAGATATTAGCCTTTTACCAATCATAGTAAAACATGTCTTGGTCCAAGTAAATATGTTTGCATAAATCATATGATTCCAAATCATATGACTTAAAACTCCGTTCCATGGAATTTTAGATATGCATTTCTCATTTATTTGATCAAAACAACAATGCATAAGGAATTTTAATTATTTATGTTATAGCCTTTATTACTTTGTTCTTCAAGATTTAGGATATAAGATTTATTTATATGATAACACAATGAAGTAAATCATAATAAATAAAGCACTTTTTTTTATTCCAAATAAGAAATTAATATCCTTCATTATCTTATAACAAAATAATGTTTTTCTACTTCATTAGTAAAGTCACTTTACAAGTGTTCTACGAACAATGTTGCAACCATTGCATTATTACCGTTTGTAGATAAAACTTTACTATAAGTAGTCTTTCATCTTACTAATTATTCTGGTATCTAATCCCCAATAATTAAATTTAGAAAGAATAATTTATAACATAAAATTCCCAAGTGGTAGTCCCACTACCATTCATTTTATTGATCATTCAGAATTTAGACTATAATTTTAGATGGTCAATCCAATTGCCACTTTACTAAATTGGATCAATTAGAGTTATAATTTTAACCACAATTATTTCCTTTAGGTTTGACAACTCTTGTCTTACCTTTTGACTACAATTTTAAATGGCCAATCCAGTTGCCACTTTACCAAATTGCATCAATTATTTCCTTTAGGTTTGACAACCCTTGTCTTACCTCTCCTTTGGCAATTGGCCCCTTTCCATCATGAACCATGAGCATTGGAGAACCATTCTCCAATATCTTCATCTTCGCAGTTTTTCAGCATGTTAATGCAATTCGAAGAGATTCTTATTCATTCTAAGCATGTCATAGTTCATCACTAAGTGATCATAACATTTGAACAATAAATCAAGAATGAGATCCGTGGGTTGTTCCAATCCAATTGGACAATCAAGTTTCTCAAGATGCTCTACGTAGCCTTTATCTTAAGCATATGAGGTTCCATTCTTTGCCCTTTACTCATTTTGCAATGAGTGAATGCAACAATGGTTTTATACCTCTCTTGCTTAGATTGCTCTTTGAAACATGTAACTCAACTCCACGCCTATTTAATAGGCTTCCACAAGTTCCAAACTTTGTTGGAGTTTAAGAGCACATAATCGTGAGCATAAGACAACTCACATTCCTAGAATCATACTTATGATTCTTGTGATTGTCTACTCCGGCATTATGTTCTTTAGGAATAGGCCCATCAAGAATGTACAACCCATCTTCTTGCCTTAGAACGATTCTTAGGCTCAGTTTCCAATCCATGAAGTTTGTACCATTCTCTTGAAGCATTATCCTTATCAAGGATTAATCGCAACGATTTTAGTTGTCATCTACAACCAATGCAAAATTTCCAAAATTTTACAAGTACCAATCTCATTAAAGAGATAAATAATGTATTTTCCAAAAATACTCCCACTAAATTATGTAACCTTCTTATACATCCAATGTATAATATAATTTAAATGGGCTAAGATCCAACTTTAATTTGATTTCAAGTCCGCTATGGCGGATTACACAAAACCAAATTAATTAGGTAGACAACCCTGTCAATCATATCCAATATGATTCTTAGATCTTTTTTTCTGAGATTCTTTTAAATTTGGGCTAAGATCCAACTTTAATTTAATTTCAAGTACGCTTTGGCGCACTGCTCAAAATCAAATTAATTAGGTACACAATTTCTTGTCAATCATATCCAATATGATTCTTAGGGATCCAATTTCAAAAGCATGTTTAATCTCATCTTTGCCTAGGCCCAAAACTGTTTTGACGCCTCATTAAGTCCAACCATTTTAAACGTATAGTTAATGTGCCTCGCTAGGGCGTGCCCACATTATCTATCTTGCTCTTACATGAATAAAGTCAATGTACCTCGCTAGGGCGAACCCTGTGAATACGTGTGTTTGAATTTGGGATATTCATAGTAACATAAAAATTACGAGAGTCGCCACGCCGTTTTAATTAAAGCCAAAACATTGAAAAAAACATTTTTAGTAGGTTCGGGGGTCAAATTACAACAAGAGAAGAATATTGAACGTTATCACTCCTATTGCCCGAATTGATCGGTCTTTCTATCATGATGAATGTGTTAGTAGTGTGTTAGTGATTTAGACTGGATCCGAAGATTGCCTACGTTCCTCTCAATGTGAGAAGCTCAGGTCAGCGTAGTTCGAGGAGAATTTAGAATAGGCGGAAGAATCGGGATCATACATAATGAGGGAGGAATTACCTAAAGATTAGGGTTTAGAAGTAGTTCCTAGATCATCCTTGGGTTGATGAACCCTAGATCATCATTGGCTATGAAATAACATGTTAACATGAAGATCGCAACCCTAAATATAGCATAAATAAGGTTTTAACCTAGAATATGATGAATATGCGAAGAACATATTATGAACATATGAATGTCATGCAAAGCATATGAAGAAATATGTTAGGAACATGAATATTATGAAGAACACATGAATAAACATATTAAGAATATGAATATTAGGGATCTAAATTAATAATATGGCAAGAACATGAAGAAAAGGTTAGAAAACTTACCTTTGTTGGCAAGAAATAACCTTGGATCTTCTTGGGATTCTTGAGAGTGTTTTTGGAGGCTTGAATGACTTGATTTGGGAGCAAAATCGTCCCTTGTGGGCTCTAAATTCGGATCCTAAATCAATAGCATGGGATTGGTTTATATAGTAAACTGAGGGGAAGATCTGACGGCTGAGAACATCCGGAGCAAAGTTGGCCGCCTGGCCATGACTTAAGCCGGTGACAAGAGTGGCCGCGTGGCCAAGATCGACGGGCAGCAAGGTTGGCCGCGTGGCCAAGGATGCAGGCTGACGTGATTTTCAAGCTAGGGTTTCTGCATGGTTTTAAGGAAACCATTTATTACCTATTTTGATAGATTTTGTCATAAATGAGGTATTTAGGGAATCCGGGACAAGTCTTTGCAAGGTTTCTAATTCCTATAAAGTCCTTGTATTTCTGGGAAAGTCCTAATAAACTCATTTTCAGGTCGGGTACTAATAGTAGCCCCTCGGCGACGCTTCTTGCAAGGCAATGTGGGGTCGACGATAAAAGAAGGATCCGTCTGAAACATGAGTTTCAAAACAGATGAAAGGTAAGGGAACGGCTGAACCTTGGCAGGCAACCTACGTATCCGCGGGGGAATCAAGCCAAACGTAGTTCAAATCTGATGGGAAATTGGGAATGACTGCCCTCTGATGGGGATCAACGTCTTCTGCTGGGGAAAATGCACCTGCTGGGGATGAGAGATGACCGCGTCGGTCGGGTGGCTGAACCTTTTTCAGGTTTCCTATGTATCCTCAGGGGAATCAAGCCGGTCGTAGTTCAGAGCGATTAGGGAAAAACGAGCCATCGGACTTCTGCTAGGGATAATAAACCTACGGGCACTATCCTGTATGAAGAACGAACATTCGTTAGGAAATGAAGTCATTTGAAGCATGAGGGATAATGGAACAATAAAGACTACGTTGTCTAAATAATCCCGAGGTGGAGTAATAAACGCAAACAGAAACGCCCGGGTTTCTGCCGATCGCGCTAAAATAATGGATGCTGGATCTTTCGCAAACAGAAACGCCGAGGCTTCTGCCAATCACGATCGATCTAGGATGCGTATGTCATAGAGGCGCCGAAGTCTCTACAACCATACGAATCCTAAGCAAAAATTTGGAAATGCTAAAATAATAGATGCTGGATCTCTCGCAAACAGAAATGCCGAGGCTTCTGCCAATCACGATCGATCTAGGATGCGTATGTCATAGAGGCGCCAAAGTCACTACAACCATACGAATCCTAAGCAAATATTAGGAAATGCTAAAATAATAGATGCTGGATCTCTCGCAAACAGAAACGCCGAGGCTTCTGCCAATCTCGATCGATCTAGGATGCGTATGTCATAGAGGCGCCGTGGTCTCTGCAACCATACGAATCCTAAGCAAATATTAGGAAATGGTAAAATAATAGATGCTGGATCTCTCGCAAACAGAAACGCCGAGGCTTCTGCCAATCACGATCGATCTAGGATGCGTATGTCATAGAGGCACCGAAGTCTCTACAACCATATGAATCCTAAGCAAATATTAGGAAATGCTAAAATAATAGATGTTGGATCTCTCGCAAACAGAAACGCTGAGGCTTCTGCCAATCTCGATCGATCTAGGATGCGTATGTCATAGAGGCGCCGAGGTCTCTGCAACCATACGAATCCTAAGCAAATATTAGGAAATGCTAAAATAATAGATGTTGGATCTCTCACAAATAGAAACGCCGAGGCTTCTGCCAATCTCGATCGATCTAGGATGAATATGTCATAGAGGCGCCGAGGTCTCTGCAACCATACGAATCCTAAGCAAATATTAGGAAATGCTAAAATAATAGATGCTGGATCTCTCGCAAACAGAAACGCCGAGGCTTCTGCCACTTGCGATCGATCTAGGATGCGTATGTCATAGAGGCGCCGAAGTCTCTACAACCATACGAATCCTAAGCAAATATTAGGAAATGCTAAAATAATAGATGCTGGATCTCTCGCAAACAGAAACGCCGAGGCTTCTGCCAATCGCGATCGATCTAGGATGCGTATGTCATAGAGGCGCCGAAGTCTCTACAACCATACGAATCCTAAGCAAATATTCGGTGAAGAATGGAAATTTTAAGAGGCTTCCCGTACCCAAAAATAACGAACATCAGTCAAAATAGCGTTAAGGGCACCTATAATGGATGAAACAGGTCAGGGGTAAAAATGGGATTTTACATGCGGAGGCAAAGATGATGGATCTTTATTAAGTTGCAAACGGGTTGAACTCTCAAGGAGTCATGAAGGTGATAGACTCTCAGGGAATCGCAGAAGTGATGGACTCTTGGGGAGTCGCAAAGGTGATGGACTCTCGGGGAGTCGCCAAGGTAAAGGACTCTTTGGTGAGCAAAGGACGACCACAGAAAGCGTAATGTTTGGGATCCGCTTACCCTAAATTAGGAGGAATACATAATATGAGGCTACGAACCATTAAGATGAAGGTATTAGGTAAGGGACATTTTGCTTGGTTGCTTAGGGTAGGACCTAAGGTTTTTAAGGAAAGGGGATGGGTAGCCTCTTAGCCTTGAGATAAGGATGCAAAAGATTTTATGGTTTTTTAGACTTGAGATTGTGTCTTGGATACAATGTGGGTTTCCTAGGCTTACGGGCTAGGGTTTGGAGAGAATATGGAAAGGCTATTGTATCCTAGGCATAAGACTAGCGGGGGATTGAGATTATAAATTTCCTAGGTTTCGAGACTAGGGTTTCGGGAATTTGGAAAGGATGTTGCACACAGGGATTTGGAAATTCCCTAGAACATGGGCTAGGGTTAAAGAGGATGGTGCTTCCTAGGCTTGAGACTAGGGTTTGGAGAGAATGCAGATTCCTAGGTTTGGGGCTAGGGTTTGGAGAGGTTGAGGTTTGGGAACTTCCTAGATGTTAGGGTTTCAAACAAGGGTTTGGAAACTGGTGTTTAAGGACCATGACTCTCCTAGGTTTGGGACTAGGGTTTAGAAACATCCTAGGCTTCGAGGCTAGGGATTGGAGTTGTGGTAGGTTCAGAGGTTACAAAGGCGTTGGCTTTAGACCTAAGGCTGGGAGTTGAAAGGGTTGTGACTTCCTAGGCTTGAGACATGGACCGTTGGGAAGAGGGATTGCTTTTGTGGAAGGTCCACTAAGCTTGATGTTAGGGTTCACCATTTTCTGGGATTGGTGACTATGGCTTGGAAATGTTCATGGTAACCTAGGCTTTAGGCTAGGTTTTAAGGCTAAGGACTGTAAACTTCCTACGTTTTGAGACTAAGGTGAAGGAGTTTCCTAGGTCTAGGACTGGGGTTTGAAGGGAATGTTGAATCCTAGGGTTGATGATAGAGTTTAAAGAGGATAATTTCTACCTAGGCTTGAGGCTAGGGCTTTAGAAAGAGTGCGACTACCTAGGCTTGAGGCTAGGGTTTAGAGCGAATGCGACTACCTAGGCTCGAGGCTAGGGTTTAGAGCGAATGCGACTACCTAGGCTCGAGGCTAGGGTTTGGGGAGAACGCGACTTCCTAGGTTTGAGGCTAGGGTTGGGAAAGAATATCGACTACCTAGGCTTGAGGCTAGAGTTTGGAGGGAATGTGACTACCTAGGCTCGAGGGTAGGGTTTAGGAAGGATGTGGCTACCTAGGATCGAGGCTAGGGTTTAAGAAGGATGTAACTACCTAGGCTAGAGGCTAAGGTTTGTAGAGGATGTGGCCACCTAGGCTTGAGGCTAGGGTTGAGAGAATGTGATTACCTAGGTTTAAGTCTAGGCTTCGGATAGAAGGTGACTACCTAGGCTTGAGGCTAGGGTTTAGAGAGAAGGCGATTACCTAGGTTTGGGACTAGGGTTTAGAGGGAATGCGATTACCTAGGTTTAAAGCTAGGCTTTGAATAGAAGGTGACTACCTAGGCTTGAGGCTAGGGTTTGGAGAGAATGTGACTACTTAGGCTTAAGGCTAGGGTTTGGAGACCGAAAGCATTTGAAGGTTTGTCTTGGTTTAGACCGAGCAAGTTTGAGGTCTAAGAGTGTTGCGGTTTGGGGCAGGTGAGCTTGATACCTCAGGGCTGGATAGGCTCAATAGGTTAGACCTAGGCTAGAGTGCTAGGGTTTAGCTAGGGTAAGACTCAGACATGTGTTAAGGAGACCGGGGCCTAATGGAATGGTAGGCATGAGATCTAGGAGATTGAAGGCTAGGCAGGGTAGCGTTGGGACATAAGGCTTTTAAGCGGGTAAGTCTTTTGTCCTAGAGAAACCGCGTTATGGGTTAGGACCAAGTAGGCTTGAGGTCGGCCAAGGAGCAACGGATTGGGATTGGATGATCCTAGTACCTAATACGCATGTCGGGCTTGGATCCTAGAGTGTTTGAAAGTTTAGGCTAGGTGCGAACCATAGGTGCGGGAAATGGTTTTAGATATATGACCATGTTGGTGCTTTAGGTAAAGGGATTGAGTGTCCAAGACTTTGGTTGAGTAAAATAGGTACCTAAGTTGGATTGGGTATGCTTAGGTCCTAAGTTTGTCTCAGAGGTCATTGCGCGTGACCAAGCTCGTTCGGCGATGGCGAAGGTGGTTTGGTATGGGACCAAAGGTGTTAAGCGTACGATTTTTGACTGGACGGGTTTTGATATCTTTATGCATATCACGGTACGCGGGAGGTCCTATGCGTTCGAGCACGTTTGAGGTTTGGACTCGTGGGGAAGAAAGGTTTGAGATCCATGGAGTTCAAGGGTGGACCTTGTAGGTGGCGAGGTTTGGACTCGGCTCAGATTAAGTAGGTTAGAGACCTAAGGGATTGAAGGTTAGACTAGGAAGTCTTTTGAAGCTAAGGAGCAACATTAGGTTTAAGAGTGGCAGGGCCATGGTTTGGGTATGACGGTAGGCGTAGATGGCATTATTTTGGTTGGACCAAGTAGGCTTGGGAACTAAAGAGTTCTAAGGGACGAGCTCTAAGGTTATAGACTTAGAGGGTAGACAGTTTTGTGATCTAAAGGGTTTAGGAGTTGAGACCTGAGGTGTGAATCGGATATGCTAGAGACCTATAAGGTAGGTGTTTGGCGGCCTTGCATGGACTTGGGATCTAAGGGATCGTTCAACAGGTTAGACTGGGTAGATCTAAGAGGCTGGACCTAGGATGATAAAAGAGCTATGGCCTAGATAGGGTAAGGACGAGTATGTGTTTGTAGGTTTGAGATCTAGGAGATCGGGTAGGCTTGGGACGGGTAGGTTCGGGACCTAATGGTTCATCCTAAGGACTTGGCTTTGGCCAACCGGTTTAAGGTTTGAAGGTCTGGGTAGAACCGGTTTAAGGCCTAAGGGGTCATGCTACAAACTTGCGGAAGGTCGAACTAAGGGGTTATGATGTAATCTAGGTAAGACTCACCGGGTAGTTTCGGGACCTAAGGAGTTATGGTGTAACCTAGGTAAGACTGACCGGGTAGGCTTGGGACCTAGAGAGTTGAGGGTTTAGTCCTAAAGGTTCCCTAAAGTGTAGGAGATAGGGTAAAGGACCGAGTCAACTCTGGGAATCACATAGATGGGTCCCGGACGGACCGAAGATGTTTTTACAATTTTGTGGAGACCGAGAATGCGGGTTTATAAATAAAGTGTCGGGGAGGAGAAAACATTATGAAAGTGTTATGATCTTATACAGATGCCTTATAATTAATTATGATTCTAATCAATCCAAATAGGTCGTCGCGTGCCGAGTTTAACGATGAGGGGTGCCCTTCTTCTAAGTGTATCCTTGTTGACGCCTCGGTATTCTCTGGGAAACCACATAGTCGACCCATTCCGTTGGGGATTATCTAATTTGGTGAGCGGGTACCCTCCCTCCTTTGAGAAACTCTACGTCAAGCTTGATGATGAGGGATGCCCTTCTTCTAAGTATATTCTTGTTGGGACCTCGGTATTCTTCGAGAAAACACATAGTCGACCCATTCTGTTGGGGAAGCCCCAGTTCGATAAGGGTGTAGAGCGGGGTATCCTACCTCCTTTAAGACGCACCCTTTTTTCTGTCTAGACCGCCTTTTCGGGTTTTCAATCTAGCGGGCGTCTCTTTTGCGTCATCTTTTTTTTTTTTTTTTTTTTTTTTTTGAAAATCATTCAGTCGACTAAAAAAAGGAAAAATAATTGTTTAAACATGCGGGGGCATTTTGGTGATAGTGAGAGGGAGAGAGAGATAGTACTCGCATTTTGACTCTTTCGACAATTGAGTGTATATAAAAGGAAGGAAGCCCCTGCTTGACAGAAAGTAAGTGTTTAGCTCTTTCCTAGATTGTAGAACAGAAGACTTGTCGAGATATTTGAAAAAAAAATTATTCAAGATTCTCATTTGATTGCTCGAGAATGGACCTCGTTGATTAGTTAATGAGTTATGGTTAATTGGTAAACAAGTAGCCTCAAATTAATAAATGTTTTGATCAATTGTGAGTGAAGAAGTCAGGAGTAGAAATATGGGGGAATAGAGAAGAGAAAGCAAATTGGCTCGAGGTGGGTTGTGTATATTTTGGACCGAACCGGGAGGTTGCCTACGTTCTCCTCAAGGTGACGAGCTCAGGTCCGCGTAGTTCGGGGATGGCCCGCTTGACGATGGTGTCGGGTTTCAGTGGGTATGTGTGGGAGGAAAGAAAAGAAAGAAAGTTGGCCCAAGGTAGGTTATGTTTGGCTTTGAGTGGTTGCCCGGTTGACGATGAAGTTGGGTTTTGAGTTTAGGGGTGTGAGGTTCGTTTGAGGTGAGTTGTTCTTTGTAGCTCATTGCGGTGGATTACTCCCTTGTAGTTGTTTCAGTGGATTGCTCCATCGTAGTTGCCATGGGTTGCTGCCGTTTATCTACTTTGTAAGGAAAGAAAGGAAAATAGAACATTTGAGGTGAAAAGAAAATGGGACTTTTACTTTTCCATGGTGATAGCCCCTTCTATTTTTATTTTTCTTTTTTATTTTATCTCTTTGTGCACACCCTTTTTTTTTCCTAGGCCGCCCTTTCGGGTTTTCAACCTAGCGGGCTTCTTTTTGTGCAATGCTCTAACTTTTGCCTAGGTCGCCCTTTTGGGTTTCAACCTAGCGAGCCATATTTTTTTTTTTTTATATTTGTACATGAAACATTGGGCAAGACAAGCCCCTAGTTTGCTTTCGCCTCTCTCGATTGCGAGGTAGCTTCCTTATAGTTCAAGCGGCCTTTTGCTGGCGGCGGGCATCCTAGCCCCTTGATTTTCACCGGTAGAGCTCCATTGGATTATCACGTGCACCAATTAATGGCATGAATGACTTCGTGCACTAGTCTTACATTTGCGATGGAATACGGACAGCCCCAGTGTAACGGCATGTAGTGCTCATGAAGGGAACAGACCAACCCTTTAAATTGTGGCAGCATGGATGTCTATTTGATGATGAGCAACCGCAGTCCATTTCTTTGTCACGACCTTATAAAAAGGGGTCTAATGGTGGGATGAGAGGCGTATGAGGATAGTGTATGGGAGAAGGTGTATATAGAGAGTGTACATGAAGTGTGTACAAGGGGTGAGTGTAAAGAGAGAGTGTATGGGGGTAGAATGTAGAGAGAAGAGAAAGTGATTCGTTCATCCCAATTGATCGAAGCATTTGTTATTTTGAGATTAATCGTTTACTTAGTTATGTGAATGGTTTGTGGGTCCATTTACCTTTTAATGAGTCGTCATTAATGAGTAAGATTAAGATTAATTCGTCATATAAAGATATAGCAATCAAGCGAAAATGGTGAATAAGACAATTTTCATGAAATTGATATATGCAAGCTTATGTCTCAAGTCTAGAGAGAAAAGAAAAGAAATAAAGACCCTTTTATTGGAACTAAAAGATTTAAACTGACTAGTCCGGGGTGGACTTTTACTTAAAGAAACAAAAATCGTCCAAGGTGGACTTTTGACAAAGGACACTCTAGAACCTACGAAGACTGAATGACCCTTTTCTTTTCTTTTATTTAAAGGAGGTAGCCCCAATTTCCTCTTTTGCCCATGCCCATGTATTCCGTTGGCGGGTGATGGCTCCGCTGTCAATGAGGCTTTGAATCTTTCTCCTCAATTGGAGGCAATCTTCGGTGTCATGCCCAATGTACTGGTGGTATTGGCAGTGTTTGGAGGGATCCAAGCCTTGCTTCACCCTACTTGGTTCATAGTTGAACAAAGGAGACAACTTGCCGGCTTGAACTAGACTTTTAAAGAGTTTAGCTAACGGCATACCCAAGTCATTGTACTCGCGCTCGTCCTTCCTTTCACGAACTGTCTTTGAGGGTGATTTAGGTACCGGTACCCCTTGTTGATGAGTAGTCATAGGAGGCATCCCGACGGGGAAAGTCTGTGGCGGCCCGTACTTTTGAGGAGCGTACGGGTGTTGACATTGAGCAAGAGGGAGAACTCGGCTGAGGTAATCATAAACGCCATGAATGTCAGACAAATGGCGCCTCTCGATATCTCTTAGGGTCTTATGCATCTCTTTCTGAAAGTGTGTAGCTTGCTCGTTGAGAATGGCCTTAAAGTGGATTGCTTGTTCATCGAGGATGGCTTCGAAGTGGGATGCTTGCTTACTGAGAGCAGTACCGGTGTAGAGGATTGTCTCGGGATCTTGGGTAGCAGCTTCAGTTACAACTTCGATGTTCCTTGCAGCCGACATGATGCAGAACTCTAGTCATGAAAGAATTAGATTCGTATTTAATGATAAGGCATCGTTATAAAATCATTTTTTTTAGAAGAGTCGGTCTCCACATTTTGAAATGCATTTTGGTAAAAAATTGAAAGTTTGACCGGGCCGAAGTTGCCTACGTTCCCCTTATCATGAGGGAGAGGTCCCACACAACAGGAGGCTCAGGTCGCCGTAGTTCGAATCAAGTTAGACTTTTGAAAAGAGGTGAGAGATGACCATAGGGGTCAAAAAGAGGGAGATGACTCGGTCTTTAGTCAAGCATGGGTGAGGAAGACCTATAGGAATCGAGTAAGGTTTGACTTAAGGTTTGACCTAAATTTGACCTAAGGTTTGAGACAAGAAATGGTTCAAGCTAGGATGCGACGATAATGGTGGGTTGACCTAGATGGATCCAAGATAGGTCGACCTAAATGAGAAGGGTTGGATTGACCTATATGGTGAATGAATCAAGATAGCGGGTTGTAGCGGTTTGCCTATGGGATGATCTAAGCGGGATAGATATGGTTTGACCTAGGCGGGTCTAAGGTTGACCTATTCAGGTTGGTGGACTAAGGAAGGTTGTAGATTGACCTAGATGGATCCAAGATAGGTAAGTCGACCTAAGCGGGTCACGGGGTGACCTTGGCGGGTCAAAGGTGAAAGGGTAGTTTTAACCTAACACAGGCAGGTTGACCTAAATGGGTCAAGGATGGTGTGTGTACCTAAACGGGTTGACCTAGGTTGGTCTGGACGACGGTGGGTCAAGATGACGGTTTGACCTAAGCGGGTTAGGACCAAAGGTAATTGGGTTCACCTATGGAATCAAAGATTGACCTAAGAGGTCGAAAATGGATAAGGTTGGCCTAGGAGTCCAAGTTTGACCTAAGAGGTCGAAGGTGATTGGGTTGACCTAGGAGGACAAAGGTTGACCTAAGAGGTCAACGGGTGATAATGTTGACCGAGGGGGTCAAAGGTTGACCTAAGAGGTCAAAGGTGATAAGGTCGACCTAGGAGGATGAGGTTGACCTAGGGGGTCAAAGGTTGACCTAAGAGGTCAAAGATGATTAAGTTGACCTAGGGGGTCAAAGGTTGACCTAGGAGGTCGAAGGCGGATGAGGTTGACCTAGTGGGTCAAGGGTAGACCTAAGAGGTCAAAGATGATAAAGTTTACCTAGGGGGTTAAATGTGATAAGGTTGTCCTAGGAGGTCAAGTGTTGACCTAAGAGGTCGAAGGTAGATAAGTTTGACCTAGGGGGTCAAAGGTGATAAGGTTGACCTAAGGGGTCAGAGGTGATAAGGTTGTCCTAGGTGGTCAAGGGTTGACCTAAGAGGTCGGAGGTGATAAGGTTGACCTAGGAGGTCAAGGGTTGACCTAAGAGGTCGGAAGCGGATAAAGTTGACGTAGGCGGTCAAGGGTAGACCTATGAGGTCAAAGGCGGATAAGGTTGACCTAGGCAGTCAAGGGTTGACCTAAGAGGTCAAAGGTGGATGAGGTTGACCTAGGCGGTCAAGGGTTAACCTAAGAGGTCAAAAGCGGATGAGGTTGACCTAGGCAGTCAAGGGTTGACCTAAGAGGTCAAAGGTGGATGAGGTTGACCTAAGGGGTCAAAGGCAGATGAGAATGACCTATGGGGTCAAGGGTTGAGAAGGTTGACCTAGGCGGTCAAAGGTTGACCTAGGAGGTCAAAGGTTGACCTAAGGTTGACCTAGGCGGTCAAAGGTTGATAAGGTTGACCTAGGGGGTCAAAGGTTGACCTAGGCGGTCAAAGGTTGATAAGGTTGACCTAGGGGGTCAAAGGTTGAGAAGGTTGACCTAGGCGGTCAAAGGTTGAGAAGGTTGACCTAGGCGGTCGAAGGTGAAGGGTAGACCCAAATGGATCGCAATGATGGCCCAACGGATGAGCGATGGACCTTAGAGGTCGCCTAGATGCAATGCACATTTTATTTTGCGAAAAGTTTTTGCATTTTTTTTACATCCTAAATGGGTGGTCCGAGGAGTGTCCTAATCTCTATGTGTGGGTTGACACGGGTTAGGTAAAAGGTTCCCACCGCTCGCGAAACGTACACGGTGAGTAGAGTAGACGAGTGACTCGAAAAGAGGGCGGCAGTAGCGAACAAATTCCTGCACATCGAATACTCCGGGTAATGGGGACCTGTGCAGTGCAGACACGGACTAGTGGTAGTGTGTGGCAAGAAGCTAATTCTTTTTAGGGAGAAAATAGGGAAGCTTTGAATGTTTGAATGATGCAATGCAATGCAATGTACAAGGGAACATAGCAAGGTTTTGTTTGACCCTAATACTAAGATGAAAATAACAAGGGTACAGAAATACAAGGTACGACTATTAACATGGCGGGGTGCACGGGTGCATGTGTAAACATGGCAAGTATGTGAGGTGCATGTATAAACATGGCAAGTATGTGCATGTGTAACCATGGCAAGTGTGTGTAGGGTGCATGTGTAAACATGGCAAGTGTGTGAGGTGCATGTGTAAACATGGAAAGTGTGTGTGAGGTGCACGTGTAAACATGGCAAGTGTGTGCATATGTAAACATGGCAAGTGTGTGCATGTGTAAACATGGCAAGTGTGTGTAGGGTGCATGTGTAAACATGGCAGGTGTGTGTAGGGTGCATGTGTATATATGGCAGGTGTGTAGGGTGCATGTGTAAACATGGAAAGTGTGTGAGGTTCGTGTGTAAACATGGCAGGTGTGTGCATGTGTAAACATGGCAGGTGTGTGTGTAAACATGGCAGGTGTGTGCATGTGTAAACATGGTAGGTGTGTGCATGTGTAAACATGACAGGTGTGTGCATGTGTAAACATGGCAAGCATCATGATGTAAACGAAAGTTAGACCCACTAAGTTTGAAAAAGTTTCAAAGTAGTCCCCAGCAGAGTCGCCACTGTGAATACGTGTGTTTGAATTTGGGATATTCATAGTAACATAAAAATTACGAGAGTCGCCACGCCGTTTTAATTAAAGCCAAAACATTGAAAAAAAGCATTTTTAGTGGGTTCGGGGGTCAAATTACAACAAGAGAAGAATATTGAACGTTATCACTCCTATTGCCCGAATTGATCGGTCTTTCTATCATAATGAATGTGTTAGTAGTGTGTTAGTGATTTAGACCGGATTCGAAGATTGCCTACGTTCCTCTCAATGTGAGAAGCTTAGGTCAGCGTAGTTCGAGGAGAATTTAGAATAGGCAGAAGAATCGGGATCATGCATAATGAGGGAGGAATTACCTAAAGATTAGGGTTTAGAAGTAGTTCCTAGATCATCCTTGGGTTGATGAACCCTAGATCATCATTGGCTATGAAATAACATGTTAACATGAAGATCGCAACCCTAAATATAGCATAAATAAGGTTTTAACCTAGAATATGATGAATATGCGAAGAACATATTATGAACATATGAATGTCATGCAAAGCATATGAAGAAATATGTTAGGAACATGAATATTATGAAGAACACATGAATAAACATATTAAGAATATGAATATTAGGGATCTAAATTAATAATATGGCAAGAACATGAAGAAAAAGTTAGAAAACTTACCTTTGTTGGCAAGAAATAACCTTGGATCTTCTTGGGATTCTTGAGAGTGTTTTTGGAGGCTTGAATGACTTGATTTGGGAGCAAAATCGTCCCTTGTGGGCTCTAAATTCGGATCCTAAACCAATAGCATGGGATTGGTTTATATAATAAACTGAGGGGAAGATCTGACGGCTGAGATCATCCGGAGCAAAGTTGGCCGCCTGGCCATGACTTAAGCCGGTGACAAGAGTGGCCGCGTGGCCAAGATCGACGGGCAGCAAGGTTGGCCGCGTGGCCAAGGATGCAGGCTGACGTGATTTTCAAGCTAGGGTTTCTGCATGGTTTTAAGGAAACCATTTATTACCTATTTTGATAGATTTTGTCATAAATGAGGTATTTAGGGAATCCGGGACAAGTCTTTGCAAGGTTTCTAATTCCTATAAAGTCCTTGTATTTCTGGGAAAGTCCTAATAAACTCATTTTCAGGTCGGGTACTAACAAACCCACATTAAAATTACCCATGCACTAACAAGTGTTTTAATCATGGCATGGCAATATGACTTAAAACTTTCTTGAAGGTTCATTACCATATAGCATACAACATATTTATGAGCACTCAAGATAAACATGTTACGCATCAAGTTTAGCCACTAAATTAATCTCCATTAATTTAAGCATAATATTTATGTGTCATTAGTTTCTCTATAATTATGAGGATGAGACTCTTTGAACTTTGGTTATCATCTTCCAAATCAAGACAACAAGAAGTGCGGTCGAACTAAGCCATTAGGCAACCACAATCCCACACTAATTCAAGAAACCAAGAAAGTAGTCCATGTGGCCGAAACTAAGCAATAGATGGTCTCGATAAACGTAGGCCAATTGCATCCATAATTCCACATGGATCTCCAATCAATGAATCAAGAACTTTGTTTCTCAATTTTAGCAATTATGAACTCTTCATAATTCTAACTTCGTTTTATCTTTGAAACTTTGATTGCGATCAAGTTTGGGAAACACAATCTCGATGAACGTAGATTAGCCATCCAAACCTTGAACCAATCTTAGAATCACAAGATCAAAACAAATAGGAAAATCAAACCACAAGATCCACACCAAAACCAACTGCCCAAAACCCGCTCCAGATCAGCAGGTCTGGCCGGTATTGTCACTGATTCGGTTGGACCCCATCAAAATTCCAGAATCTGATTCTGATTCTGACCAACTGTGCGGCCGCCAAAGAAAATCTATGCGGTCACCCAAACTTGTGCGGCCACCCAATATTTTCTATACGGTCGCACAGTAGCATCAGACAAAATTTTTAAAGTTCGAAAATTTATCTCAAAATTGTTTTCCCCGATTATTAAACTTTGATCCAATCAAAAATTAATAATCAAACAATTCAGAACCCATCATAATTTTTAGTACGATTCAATAGTGCGATTAAAGTTGTAAAACAATAAATCACATAAAATCACATAACACATAAACATCACATAATCCAATATTCATATCATGCTAGGCATACAAACAATTTATATACACACAACATGATCTAAGTATTGAAATAATCAACATGAACGGGGTTCTGATACCACTGTTGGGTTTCGGAGTAACATGCGCAGCGGAATTAAGCATTTAAAATTTTATGAAACCCAAAGCCCAAAGATCCATTCATATGAGTAAATCAAATACAACAATATGAATACTAGAAAAACTAACACTTGATGACTTTGAATTTGCAACCTTGAATTCGATAGAGACTTGAAACCTTGATCATGAACATAGTAAGAATCACGAACTTTGAAGATAATAAGTTTCACCCTCTAGCGGTATCCACACCACGAACGAATATCAAGAACACTTGATCTTGGTTGCTAGACCAAAATTGTGAAACACGTTTTCACAATTAATATGAACTACATGGAATTTTACTTGTGTATTATTTTGTTCTTCAATCTAGGATCTCTTAGAACAAAATAAAACCCTCTTAAACTCTTTGAGACTTGCACAAAAACATTAGCCTTGATTCTGGCCGAATTTGGCTGTTAATATACAAGTTAGACCTATTCCAAATAGGAAACTTGTGTCTAAACCCGTCCAAAATTCTTTTCCAAATCAAGTCAGGAAACCAGTCCCGACAAGGTGTGAGGCCGCCCAAAACCACCTGTGCGGCCGCACATTTATCTGGAAGGTTCTGGTACTATTTGACCCAAACTGTGCGGCCGCCCAACCCATCTTGTGCGGTCGCACACTTGTCCAGATTCCCATAGTTTCCAAAATTCCAATATAATCCTTATTTAAGATTCGTTCTATTGTGTGTGACCCTCTAGGATTATACTAAGTTGGCAATGGGTTCAAACATGAAACCATAAGATATGATTAGGTTCTAGCAAACCGTCATACCTACCCAAATAGTATAACTAGATACAAGTTTGCATTCCTTTAGAACATGTCATAATCCTTTTGTCCACGATGTCATTGAACACAAGTCATGGTCAATAAGTCAACTTGTATTGTTCAATACTTTCTCGATTCCGAATATGTTGATAATCCAAATGACATTGATCCAATCAATCCATTTGAGTTTGGCCAAACATTTCACCAACATCATTCCTTCGAGGGGCCCAAGCTTGACATCTTTCCGAAGAAGGACAAATCCAATTAGCTTATTATTCTTCCATACGTGAATCCGATTATGCCAATCATACTCTTTATAACTACCGTGTTAAGGCAGCGTTTGAATATGTCAAACATAATCTTCATCAAGTGGAAGACTATAATAACTTCATGTCTAAGGATTCAAATGACATAACTAATATGAGATTTATATATGACATCGACCATGATATAAATCTCATACTGCGGGTCATGTCCAGTACCTTGTTCCAAACAAGTACCCATAAATCTAACATGATCATCCCATGATTATTTGGCCTTTATACTAGTGCTTAACAAGCTCTAGGGATGGAGATTATTATAAGCAAACATGAGCAACAATAATAATCTTAACATCTCTTTATCATCATGAATAAAATGATAACTTATATAACGTTTACCAAACGTGCCTAGGGCACCAACACCAACAGTTTCAGCAATTGTTGAGCTCGCCTTCTATAGGTGTGTGGAATACTTTCAAAGTAGACTCTCGGGATCAATAAGGGCTTTAGGGGGGTATCCTGGTAACCCCAACATAAATGCGAGACTATTATTCAGTCAAAGGGTCCAACAAAAATATGACTTCAACTTGAAGAAGGATGGCTATCATAATGTTAGAAGGTTTAACAATACTCCAGTAGGTGTTTATCAAGTTACAACTGGGCGACGCGGTGAAAGGGGTGGAAAGGTTCAAGTGGTGGAAATGGGTCCTCGAACATGCACTTGTGGAAAATGGGTGCAATATTATTACCCTTGTTCGCATGTTCTTTCCTGCTTCAAAGCCCAACATATTGATGGTTTGAATTTTGTTGATTCCTTTTACAGTCTTGAGACGTACTACAATACATGGAGGGGCACTTTTAATCCGATCCATGACGAGGCTTATTGGAATGTAGATCATCTTGTCCCAAGTTTCTATCCTAACCCGATGCACCGATGTGATAAGAAGCAAGGAAGACCTAAATCAAGGCGGATCAGAAATAGGATGGATTGGCAGGTGGAGAAAAGGAAGTTTCGTTGCGGGATATGCAAGGAAGAAGGTCACACAAAAAGAAGGTGTCCAACTATTAGGGAGCAGAATTAAATGTTATTTTCTAGTAGTTGTAATATGTTTGTTTAACTATTCGTGAATGTTTGTTTTATTTGAAATTTGAACTTGTAATATGTTTAAGTATTCGTGGATGTTATTTAATTTGAACTTGTAATATGTTAAACTTAAATTACTAAGTGTTATTATTTTAATTGAACTTGTAATATATATATTTACTTGTGAATGTTATTGTTGGGTTTCGAAGTAACATGCGCAGCGAAAGATAGCATTTAAAATTTATGAAACCCAAATCCCAAAGATCCATTCATATGATTAAATCAAATACAACAATATGAATACTAGAAAAACTAACCCTTGATGACTTTGAATTTGCAACCTTGAATTCGATAGAGGCTTGAAATCTTGATCACGATCATAGCAAGAATCACGAACTTTGAAGATGATAAATTTCACCCTCTAGCGGTATCCACACCACGAACGAATATCAAGAACACTTGATCTTGGTTGCTAGACCAAATTATGAAACACGTTTTCATAATTAATATGAACTATATGGAATATTATTTGCGTATAATTTTGTTCTTCAATCTAGGATCTCTTAGAACAAAATGAAACCCTCTCAAAATCTTTGGAGGCTTGCATAAAACATTAGCTTTGATTCTGGCCGAATTTTGCTGTTTATATACAAGTTAGACCTATTCCAAATAGGAAACTTGTGTCTAAACCCGTTCAAAATTCTTTCCCAAATCAAATCAGGAAACCAGTCCCGATATGGTGTGCGGCCGCCCAAAACAACCTGTGCGGCCGCACATCTATCTGGAAGCTTCTGGTACTTTTTTTAGCCAAGTTGTGCGGCCGCCTTAACCCTTTTGTGCGGTCGCACACCTGCCCCAGATTTCCCTAATTTCCAAATTCCTCCAAAGTCCTTCGACTCCATATTCCGATATAGTCCTTTTAAAGATTCGTTCTATTGTGTGTGACCCTCTAGGATTATACTAAGTTGGCAATGGGTTCAAACATGAAACCATAAGATATGATTAGGTTCTAGCAAACCCTCATAACTAGTATAACTAGATACAAGTTCGCATTCCTTTAGAACATGTGATAATCCCTTTGTCCACGATGTCATTGAACACAAGTCATGGTCAATAAGTCAACTTGTATTGTTCAATACTTTCTCGATTCCGAATATGTTGATAATCCAAATGACATTGTTCTAACAAACGTGCCTAGGGCACCAACACCAACAATCTCCCACTTGCCCTAGGCTAAATCTCTAGGTATCCAATACCCATGGACCCAACATGACCATCATGTCTTAGCTTGTGTAAGTCCCATTGTTTAGCTTGTCCGTAACGCTATCATTGGTAGGTACTTTGCATATATGTACGTCTCCCTTATCAACGATTTCTCGAACGATAAGAGAACGCCTAAGTATGTGTTTGGAATTAGGATGTGCCCTTGGTTCCTTTTCTTGATCAATAGCACCACTATTATCAGTAATATGGTCTATTGGATTAGCAATACTAGGAACCATCTTAAGTTCACCAATGAACTTCTTAATCCAAACAACTTTCTTTGCAGCATCCTATGCAGCGATATACTTAATTTTAGTCGTAGAATTAGTGACTATACTCTGCTTGGAACCATTCCAACTTACAGCTTCACCATTAGTTATAAAACTCGATTGCGATTTTTTTTCTATTTTCTTTGTCAGTTTGGAAGCATGCATCCGTGTACCCATATACGATGAGATCATCTTCCATCCCTCCATAGATAAAAACAAATCTTTAGTCCCTCTAAAGTGCTTTAAGAATTGTTTCACAGCCATCCAGTGACTCTCACCGGTTGTCGGATTAATATCTACTCATCATGCTTCAAGCATTAGATATATCCGGCTTAGTACTTATCATGGTATGATGGATCCAATTTTCAAAGCAAATGGCATCCCATTCATTTTCTCATGCTCATCATTTGTCTTAGGACATTTGATTCTTTGCATAGAAAAACATCCATGTAACATTGGCAACTGTCCTCTCCTAGAATTTCCATGCGGAACCTTCTAATGACCTTGTCAATGTGTGTACTTTGGCTTTAAACCAATTTTCTTCCTTTATCTATCTCTATAGATCTTAATGCCAAAGATATATGCAGCTTCATCCATATTCTTCATTGCGAAACACTTCTTTGCAGACTAACGTGTAAGAATGTCGTTTCCAATGAGCAATATGTTATCCACTTATTTAATTTAAGGAATAGCGCTATGCTCCCACTAATCTTCTTGTATATACAAGGTTCATCTTCGTTCTTGATCAAGCCAAAATCTTTGACCTATCAAAACGGAGATTCCAACTCCCATAAGTTTGCTTTAATCCATCCAATGGATTTCTGCAACTTACATAATTTATTAGAATTTTCCTTGACTGTCAAATCCTTTAGGTTGTATCCAATACATCCTTAAGTGAGTTCCCGTTGAGGTACGCTTGTTTTGACATCATTTTATCAAATTTCATATTCCAAATATGAACATGTGACTATGAGAATTCTAGTAAATTTCTGCTACCCATGTAAATTTTCTCCTAGAAAACTCATTCCTCTCCTTTGGTTTTTACGCCTTAGGTTAGAATGATCAAGTTCCAAACTTGATTATTACACATGGATTTCCTTTTAGATATTATGACTCCAAGCCATTAATCTAAATATGGAGTTGATATTGAATCTTTGGTAGGTAGTAAATACTTCATTCTAAATGAACTTTACCTCAATACTTACTATTTCGAAATGGGCAATCGACAAAAATATACACGTACTTTAGTTTTGGTTACAATTTATGCAATGTACCACAAACTTGCATCTTAAATATACGTACTTTTTCCATTGGTTGCAAATTATGCAACGCACTATTTTTTACCCTAACGGACGTTAAAAAAATAACAGGAATATTAACATGATTTTTTTCTCGTTAAATATACTAACGATAGAACACCAACACAGTTAAAAAAAAAAATTAACATACTCATTTCTAACCCATTTCATCCTTTTGTATTCATCTTCCAAAGCCTTCAACACACCACCGCCGCCACCATTAACGCCAACACCACCACCAAGGTAGTCGCCGGAATCCATGGAAGTCGTCCGAATCCATGGAAGAGAGATAAGATCAGGGAAGATCCCACCAAGGTAGTCGCCGGAATCCATTGGGTTGTACACCACCATCCGATTCATCTTCTCGATCAGATCTTTCGGCGACGCTTCTTCTTCTCCGGCGACCATTCTTCTTCTCCGGCGACCCTTCTTCTTCTCCGGCGACCCTTCTTCTCTGGTAAGGCCATCGTCTCCCAACTCCAACGATCTTCCACATCTCAGATCGGCCAGATCTGGTCGGAAAAAATCCAAATCCAACTCCTCCCTTCCTCCGGTGGTTGGTTGCTCTTCAGATCTGGATCCTCCGTCTCCGGCGATCCTACCCCGTCGTCGCCTCTGACTCCGTCGTTCAAAGGAGGTTGGTGGTGGTGGAGATTTTCTTATTTTTTATCTAGGTTTGCTTTGGTGGTGGTGTGGTTCAAAACCCGTTAAATCTTTAATGGGGTTAGTTTTGGATTGACCACAAAAGCATTCTGTTAATAAAATTTAACATCATTTAATGGGGTTGCATAAATTGTAAACGAATATGAAAGTACGTAGGATTATGTTGTCAAACTAAAGTACCTTATCATTTTTGTAACTAGAAGCTTGGTACATGGCATAAAGTTGTAATTTTTCCATTTCGAAATATCCAATATTTCTATTAATAGATTGTATCCTATCATGTATTGCAAGTATTTGTATATCTTGAACGGACTTTTCACGACTCCTTGTGAAAACTTGTTCAACTTCCATCTTAGGTTAAAATATATTTTCTAGGTCTCGAACCATTCGAGATACATTTTACTCCCACTGATTCTTTTAGAGATAAACCATTTATCTAGAAAAGTATCATCATAATCAACAAACCATTTGTTTCTTATGAGTAAAATTATTATCCTCAAGTTTCCTTAGGATATCCCATGAAAGTATATTTATTAGATTTAAATGTGAGTGTGTCCCAGACAGCTCCTTTCCAAAAGGTCTCACCGTCTTAAATCTTTACGAAAGACAAACCGAGTTTTCTTTCATCATTTAACCTCTTTTGATGGAACTCAAATTAGTGTAGTTATAGCAGTTTATAATACATAACCCCAAAACAAATAATGGAAGATCAATTTTGATTTTATCATCTTATGAACCATATCCAATAAGGTTCAATACCTCCATGTAGACACATCATTCCAAATGGTGTTCTTAGTGGAGTTTATTGTGAAACTATTTCACAACCTTAATGATAACTATCAAATCTCGGTTAAATTATTCATCATCACGATCGGGTCAAAATCTTTGAATAGTTTTACCAAGTATAACCAAACTTCTCTTTGAGCATTGCTACTTAATGCACCATATACATCGACATGTATTAGGTCAAGTAAGATATTAGCCTTTTACCAATCATAATAAAAGATGTCTTGGTCCAAGTAAATAAGATTTGCATAAATCATGTGATTCCAAATCATATGACTTAAAACTCCTTGCCATGGAATTTTAGATATGCATTTCTCATTTATTTGATCAAAACAACAATGCATAAAGAATTTTAATTATTTATGTTATAGCCTTTATTACTTTGTTCTTCAAGATTTAGGATATAAGATTTATTTATATGATAACACAGTGAAGTAAATCATAATAAATAAAGCATTTTTCTTATTCCAAATAAGTAATTAATATCCTTCATTATCTTATAACAAAATAATGTTTTTCTACTTCATCAGTAAAGTCACTTTACAAGTGTTCTACGAACAATGTTGCAACCATTGCATCATTACCGTTTGTAGATAAAACTTTACTATAAGTAGTCTTTCATCTTACTAATTATTCTGGTATCCAATACCCAATAATTAAATTTAGAAAGAATAATTTATAACATAAAATTCCCAAGTGGTAGTCCCACTACCATTCCTTTTATTGATTGTCCATAATTTTGACTACAATTTTAGATGGTCAATCCAATTGCCACTTTAACAAATTGCATCAATTAGAGTTATAATTTTAACCACAATTATTTCCTTTAGGTTTGACAACTCTTGTCTTACCTTTTGACTACAATTTTAAATGGTCAATCCAGTTGCCACTTTACCAAATTACATCAATTATTTCCTTTAGGTTTGACAACCCTTGTCTTACCTCTCCTTTGGCACTTGGCCCCTTTCCATCATGAACCATGAGCATTGGAGAACCATTCTCCAATATCTTCATCTCCGCAATTTTCAACATATCATGCAACTCGGAGAGATTCTTATTCATTCCAAGCATGTTATAGTTCATCATGAAGTGATTATAACTTTTGGACAATGAATCAAGAATGAGATCCGTGGCTTGCTCCAATCCAATTCGACAACCAAGTTTCTCAAGATGCTCTACGTAGCCTTTATCTTAAGCATGTGAGGTTCCACATATTGCCCTTTACTCCTTTTGCAAAAGGTGAATGCAATAATGGTTTTATACCTCTCTTGTTCAGATTGCTCTTTGAGACATGTAACTCAACTCCACGCCTATCCAATAGGCTTTCACAAGTTCCGAACTTTGTTGGAGTTTTGAGCACATAATCACGAGCATGAGACAATTCACATTCCTAGAATCATACTCATGATTCTTGTGATTGTCTACTCCCGGCATTGGGTTCTTTAGGAATAGGCCCATCAAGAATGTACAACTCATCTTCTTGCCTTAGAACCATTCTTAGGCTCAGGATCCAATCCATGAAGTTTGTACCATTCTTTTGAAGCATATCCTTATCAAGGATTAATCGCAATGATTTTAGTTGTCATCTACAACTTATGCAAAATTTTCAAAATTTTACAAGTACCAATCTCATTAAAGAGATAAATAATGTATTTTCCAAAAATACTCCCACTAAATTATATAACCTTCATATACATCCAATGTATGATATAATTTAAATGGGCTAAGATCCAACTTTAATTTAATTCTAAGTCCATGGAGGCGGATTACACAAAATTAAATTAATTAGGTAGACAACCCTGTCAATCATATCTCATATGACTCTTAGATCCTTTCATGAGACTCTTTTGATATTGGGCTAAGATCCAACTTTAATTTAACTTTGAGTCCACGGAGGCGGATCGCTCAAAATCAAATTAATTAGGTAGACAATTTCTTGTCAATCATATCTCATATGATTCTTAGGGATCCAATTTCGAAAGCATGTTTAATCTCATCTTTTGCCTAGGCCTAAAACCGTTTTTACGCCTTATTAAGTTCAACCATTTTAAACGCATAGTTAATGTACCTCGCGAGGGCGTGCGCACATTATCTATCTTGTGCATACATGAATAAAATCAATGCACCTCGCGGAGGCGAAAACTACACTGAAATCACCCATGTACCAACAAGTGTTTTAATCATGGCATGGCAATAAAGAACTTAAAGCTTTCTTGAAGGTTCATCACCATATAGCATACAACATATTTATGAGCACACAAGATAAACATGTTATGCATCAAGTTTAGCCACTAAATTAATATCCATTAATTTAAGCACAACATTTATGTGTCATTAGTTTTTCTATAATTATGAGGATGATACTATTTCAACTTTGGTTATTATCTCCAAATCAAGACAACAAGAAGTGCGGTCGAACTAAGCCATTAGGCAACCACAATCCCGCACTATTTCAAGAAACCAAGAAAGTAGTCCATGTGGCCGAAACTAAGCAATAGATGGTCTCGATAAACGTAGGCCAATTGCATCCACAATTCCACATGGATCTCCAATCTTTGAATCAAGAACTTTGTTTCTCAATTTTAGCAATTATGAACTCTTCATAATTCTAACTTCGTTTTATCTTTGAAACTTTGATTGCGGTCAATTTTGGGAAACACAATCTCGATGAACGCAGATTAGCCATCCAAACCTTGAGCCAATCTCAGAATCAAACGACTAAAACAAATAGGAATTCAAACCAACTAAATCCACCCGCGACCTAAAAAGAACCCCAGCCCAGACCAGAAGGTCCGGCCGGGTCCTTACTTTGGTCCGGTCGGACCTATCTCTAAATTCCATCTTCTGACCATCACTGTGCGGCCGCCCAAGACTGTGCGGTCGCACAGTAGCATCAGAATGACTTTAGAGTTCGAAAATTTGTCTCAAAATTGTTTTCCCCGATTATTAAAACTTTGATCCAATCAAAAATTAATAATCAAACAATTCAGAATCCAACATAATTTTTAGTGCGATTCAATAGTGCGATTAAAGTTGTAAAACAATAAACCACATAGAATCATATAACACATAAACATCATATAATTCAATATTCATATCATGCTAGGCATACAAATAATTTATATACACACAACATGATCTAAGTATTGAAATAATCAACATGAACGGGGCTCTGATACCACTGTTGGGTTTCGAAGTAACATGCGCAGCGGAAGATAGCATTTAAAATTTATGAAACCCAAAGCCCAAAGATCCATTCATATGATTAAATCAAATACAACAATATGAATACTAGAAAAACTAACCCTTGATGACTTTGAATTTGCAACCTTGAATTCGATAGAGGCTTGAAATCTTGATCACGATCATAGCAAGAATCACGAACTTTGAAGATGATAAATTTCAGCCACTAGCGGTACCCACACCACGAACGAATATCAAGAACACTTGATCTTGGTTGCTAGACCAAATTATGAAACACGTTTTCATAATTAATATGAACTATATGGAATATTATTTGCGTATAATTTTGTTCTTCAATCTAGGATCTCTTAGAACAAAATAAAACCCTCTCAAACTCTTTGGAGGCTTGCACAAAACATTAGCTTTGATTCTGGCCGAATTTTGCTGTTTATATACAAGTTAGACCTATTCCAAATAGGAAACTTGTGTCTAAACCCGTCCAAAATTCTTTTCCAAATCAAATCAGGAAACTAGTCCCGACATGGTGTGCGGCCGCCCAAAACAACCTGTGCGGCCGCACATCTATCTGGAAGGTTCTGGTACTTTTTTGAGCCAAGTTGTGCGGCCGCCTTAACCCTTTTGTGCGGTCGTACACCTGCCCTAGATTTCCCTAATTTCCAAATTCCTCCAAAGTCCTTCGACTCCATATTCCGATATAGTCCTTATTTAAGATTCGTTCTATTGTGTGTGATCCTCTAGGATTATACTAAGTTGGCAATGGGTTCAAACATGAAACCATAAGATATGATTAGGTTCTAGCAAACCGTCATACCTACCCAAATAGTATAACTAGATACAAGTTCGCATTCCTTTAGAACATGTGATAATCCCTTTGTCCACGATGTCATTGAACACAAGTCATGGTCAATAAGTCAACTTGTATTGTTCAATACTTTCTCGATTCCGAATATGTTGATAATCCAAATGACATTGATCCAATCAATCCATTTGAGTTTGGCCAAACATTTCACCAACATCATTCCTTCGAGGGGCCCAAGCTTGACATCTCTCTGAAGAGGGACAAATCCATTTAGCTTATTATTCTTCCCTACGTGAATCCAATCATGCCAATCATACACTTTATAACTACCGGGTTAAGGCAGCGTTTGAGTATGTCAAACATAATGTTCATCAAGTGGAAGGCTGTAATAACTTCATGTTTAAGGATTCAAATGACATAACTAATATGTGATTTATATATGACATCGATCATGACATAAATCTCATACCGCGGGTCATGTCCAGTACCTTGTTCCAAACAAGTACCCATAAATCAAACATGATCATCCCATGATCATTTAGCCTTTATACTAGTGCTTAACAAGCTGTAGGGACAAAGATTATTATAAGCAAACATGAGCAACAATAATAATCTTATTATCTATTTATCATCATGAATAAAATGATAACTTATACAATGTTTAACAAACGTGCCTAGGGCACCAACACCAACAGTTATTTTATTAAGTGTTTGAAAAAATGATGCTGAATATTGGTTTTTACTTGATAAAAATAACATGTCTTACAAATACTTCATTAATCATCGCAAACACTTACTGACCACATCCCAGTCACATAGGAAAATATTACATAAATAAAAATATTCAGTGACGACATCCCCGCCACATAGGAAATATAACATAAATCCAAAAAATTCAGTGACCACATCCCGGTCACATAGGAAATCCAACATAAATCCAAATATTACATGTCCAACAAATTAACTTAACAATCCTTGGGAAATACCTTAAAAATATTGGAAAGTGTAATGTTAAGAAATTTTTTTGAGCGTGAGACGGCGAAGACAACAACCTAATAGTTCAACAAAACAAAATATTTAGAACAAAATGTTAAGGAAAATATCCTTAGGGAGTGTAATGTTAAGGAAAATATTTCACACCTGCTTAAGAATCAGAACAGCACCAACACCTATGTCACTTCCATACTCACTTTCCTTAAGCACTTTCTCACCAATGGTAGCTTCAATTGTATCCGTAGGATCCTTCAAAGTCACAAAAAGAGACCCAGATTCACTTCGTGTGCACTCCTTGACAACAACAACAACCTAATAGATCAAAAAAATAACGACCAATTATTTTTAAATATTAACCTTAACTATAAATAATGTTTATATTATACCTGTTCCACCCTGTCCTATTTATCGCATTTCTCCTTGATCATTTTCAACGGATAATATGTACCCTCTGCAGTGAGATACTCCATTGCAGATAGCCAAGGTCTGCGCTGGAAATGTTCATCCTCCACCGGATCTTCAATCGCTCTCCTTATGGACTCTTGTGTCGACATCGGGGGTCCTTGAGAGACATGATATTTTTCGGAGCGATGCCGACGCATGGAGGACTGTGCGACACCGGCAGGACCAGGTATAATATGAGGCGGTGGAGATTCTAACTCTCGTTCGATTTGAGAGAGATTAGATTGCGGATTAGAGGGTTGACCGGGATGACCAGGAAAAGGTTGTCGTCCAAGATACCAACGGGGGAGTGATGGATCCATTTTGACAGTTATAAATCTTGTTTTGAGAGAGATGAATTAGTTTTGAGAGAGATGGATGAATTAGTTTTGAGGTCACCGAGCCTTTTAAAGGGAAAGTATTCTGAATAAAAGCGGCATTTCCAGTACCGATTTTGATAGTTCTGATAAAAACGGGATTGGTAGTGCCGTTTTTGACAGTTCTGATAAAAACGGTATCGGTAGTGCCATTTTTGACAGCTCTGATAAATCCATTTTTGGGACTGATGTCTAGTCTTTTCGATGAACCTGTCTCATAATTCATGAAATCTAGAAAGTGATGGTTACATATCATTTATTTGTTTTTGAATTTATACCCACAAAAGATCCATTTTCTTTATCACCAAAATCTTGACTTTTTCATGATTTTAAAGGCTGTTTTTGACATACTCAAACTAGGATTTGATGAAAAGTGTTAAAACAAATTTTGTTGTACTATGTATGATATTTCTATAGGAAGTTTATATGGTTAATTTGGACTTAAATTGAATGAGTTATGGGTGGTCAAAGTTGAGTATTTAATCAAAATCTTGATTTTTTCATGATTTTGAAGGCTGTTTTTGATATACTTAGACTAGGATTTGGTGAAAAGTGTTAAAACAAATTTTGTTGTACTCTGTATGATATTTCTATAGGAAGTTTATTTGGTTAATTTGGACTTAAATTGAATGAGTTATGGGTGGTCAAAGTTGAGTATTTAATCAAAATCTTGATTTTTTTCATGATTTTGAAGGTTGTTTTTGATATACTTAGACTAGTATTTGGCAAAAAATGTTTAAACAAATTTTGTTGTACTCTGTATGATCTTTCTATAGGCTATTTATTTGGTGAATTTGGACTTAAATTGAATGATTTACGGTTTTACAAAAAAGTGTTAGTTTGGTATATAAGTTTTTAGGGTTGTTGTTTTGGTATATATTTTTTTAAAAACCTATTATTTGAAAATTCATTCAACATAAACATACAAATAATACATCGATCCAAATATGTAGTGACCACATCCCGGTCACATAGGAAATCCTTCATGGATAAGCAAATGGGGTGAAATTGCTAGGAGGATTAGTGTCCTATCACCTCTCCTAGGCAAAATGCGAGAAAATACACGACCCACCAAACATGATGCGGAAGTTTGACCTGAACCAGATGGATGGGATGCCTTTGGTACCTGAGTACGGCTACCAAAATGTGGAACCTCCCCATAAGTACCCGAAGGTAGATCAATGCTCCTTCTTTGACTTACAAATTGATGTGATGTCTCTGGTAGCTGAGTAGGGTCTATGTCAGTCGTACGCCTACCAAAATGTGGAACCTCCCCATACGTAACCGAAGGTAAATCAAGGCTTTTTCTTCGACTTCCACTCCCACTCTCCGAACTATATGGTCTAAAACCAAAATTTGGAGGTGGAGTTGGAGTATAATCCATATGTGTATGAGAGAATCCATAGTTTCCTCCCTGTGAGAAAGAATCATGTCCTGTAAAGGTGTTAGGGTCCTCGTTATCTCCCCCCTCATCATTCTCTTCCTCACCATTGCCCCCTCGTTCACTGCATCCTCAACATGTAGCTCTTGGTCCTCCTGTACATGTTGAGCATGTCTACGAACCCGGGTTCGTCTCGATCTCGGTGGAACCCCTTGAGCACGATCTACTGGTGGTGGGGGAGGTTGGAGGGCATCCAGTCGTTTCTGTTGTCTAATAGATGATAAAGATTGTTTGATGAGACCGCGTGTAAGATATAGGTGTTGTGAGCGTAGGCCGTATCCCTTTACCTCAGATATGGCATTCTCGTTGGATATGTACGCTCGCCGAAAGTTTTGAATCTGTTGAAATCAATTAAAAATTAATATAATTATGACGATAAAATGGTAAAAAAATAAATAAATGAACTAACGTAATATATGTACTATTTAGCTTACCAAACCCTCATAACGACTAGCATGCGCCCTGTACCCCTCATCCTCTACAGAATTTAGATTATGTATCAATAACTGGGTAATTCTATAGTACCATAACATATAGGCATGTGTGTAATCTACATCCTCGATACCATATTGCCCAGCCACCACCAACTGATCTCGTCCATTCCACATTCCAATAGGCACTATGTGGAAATCAACCCAATTAATATCTGACTGACCTCGTCGGTCAATTCCATGCAGGTACTCACTCGTGTCATATGGGCCAGGGATATTCTGTAACATCCCGAATTGCCTCAAAACTCGATCAGGAAGGTGCCACTAAACCCTATCAAAGAAAATGAGGGGCACCTTCGCTCTCCATATAGCCTGTCCCTGGAAGCAATATGGTGGACCCTGGACACTAGTGTACGGCTGCCATTCAACCTGATCATCAGACAAATACGCCAGCTGATCTCGGTATCCACGCAAGTTGTGGATGGTAAGATGCGTAAATGACAAGGGACCTTACCTACATATGGAGCAATTTGACATACAAAGTAGTGAGTAATAATCAAAATTAAGTACATAATATATTATGTGCAGTTAAAATGAATTAATTTTAGAATACCTGCAACCATATGGCAATAATGCATCCTCAAGAATTGCATCTCCACGCGTCCTTGCTGGTCGTACACACAACAACCTTTCCCAAGCCCAAAGTTAAAAAAAAACATAAAGAAAAAATTTAGTGTCACGTACACAACATATTTTCTCCACTAGTATAATATAAGCAAATATAATTGACATACCTGCACAATTGTTAAGAATCCAGCACAACTCTTCGAATCGGGCTTTGTCGCTACACACAACTCCCGATTTAAAAAGGCTAACACTGCACTACCCCAACTATAATTCCCGATCGTGTTAACGTCCATAAGCAGTGGGATGTACATCAATTTCACTAATATATTACTTGTATCTGGCATCAAATGTGCCCCTAAGCATATCAAAATGTAAGCTCGGGTATACTGGTTAACCAAATGGGGTGGGGCATTTGCGGGAAGCTCTTCCCACTCAGTCAATTGCTCTATAATACACCTAATAGGCAATCTACCACCTTTCAAGTCTGATTCAAGTGGTTGAATCCCAAGTAACTCGTGGCATAATTGACACCATTCGGATTTTAGCCTATTGGTTTGGGAAGTAATCACAGGTAGCCCGTCTATAGGAAGGCCACATAACATACCAACATCCTGAAGGGTGATGGTCATCTCCCCAACTGGCAAATGAAATGTGTGCGTCTCTGGACGCCATCGCTCAACCAAAGCCTCCAGCAAATGCCAGTCATATTTGAAATGACCTAGTTTATATACACCGTAAAATCCTACCTCTAAAAGTTTCTCCTGTATCCTAACATCCAATTTTTTGGGAAGATCCCGACCGAGCCTAAATCTAATACTCTCAACATCTTGTTGAGCCCAAATATAATTTGATCGGTGTTTATCTTGCCATTTTAATACGGAGAGGTCTAACGGCCCGGGATCAACAAATGCTTGGTTTTCATGATATTGGTCCATCTGAAACAAACAACAAAACTATTAAACTAAAATTCAATAAAAAAAAGAGGCTGGTCCGTTAAATATTTAACTGAAAAAGGGTAATTTTCTGACGGTTTAGCTAAGTTTTTGACAGAAAGTGGCTTTTTTGAAAAAAAAAAAAACACAACCGCTAATTATTAAACTATAATTCAGAAAAAAAGAGGGGTTGTCCGTTAAATATTTAACTGACAGACGGTAATTTTCTGACGGTTTAGCTAAGTTTTTGACAGAAAGTGGCTTTTTTTGAAAAAAAAACCCAACCGTTAATTATTAAACTATAATTCAGAAAAAAGAGGGCTATTCGTTAAATATTTAACTGAAAAAGGGCATTTTTCTGACGGTTTAGTTAAGTTTTTGACAGAAAGTGGCATTTTTTTAAAAAAAAAACACAACCGTTAATTATTAAACTATAATTCAGTAAAAAATAGGGGTTGTCCGTTAAATATTTAATTGAAAGACGCAAAATCCGTTATATTTATGACATTTTAGTTAAGTTTCTGACAGAAAGTGGGCATTTCTGTTAACTTTCTGATGAAATTTGTATAATCAAATCATGTTTCATTAAATTTTAACAAATAACCTATTGTTAAATTAATACAACATCACAAAAAATTAAAATGTATTATCAAATTATAATAAACTCAACAAATTAACATATTCTAATTTCATCAAATTGTAACAAACACATAAATATACATGAACTCATATTCTAATTTCATCAAATTGTAACAAACACATAAATATACATGAACTCATATTCTAATTTCATCAAATTGTAACAAACACAAATTAACATATTCTAATTTCATCAAATTTTTGAATAATACTAACCTTTTGATTTCAAAAACGTAACTGCGAGTAACGTTTTTTGGATATTTTCCCCGATTCCCTCTTCTCAACAAGATCTTTGATTTTTTTGAGAAAAACTGACAACTGAGAGATAGAGATGCAGAGATAGGCAGAGATAGGGATGCAGAGAGAGAGATAGAGGAAGAGAGAAAGGTGGGATGAAGATTTTATGGAGGGGGTGTCGGTCAGTGGGGTGGGTGGGGGGGGTGTGCCGGTCAAAATGCCTTTATTGAAATCGGCATTGGCAATACCGATTTCTTCAGAAGTCGGCATTCCCAATACCGTTTTCTGGCCACTTTTGTCCCACGCCTGTTCCCTTCCCCCCTTAATCCCCTCTTAATCTCCCAACTTTATTAACCCTAAATTGATCCAAGCTAAAGTCGGCATTGGTAATGCCGACTTCAATGGCAAAAACGGCATTGCCAATGCCGACTTCCCAAGAAGTGGTCATTTTGGTACATAAAATTTCCATAGTGTCATTTGGGTACATATTAATTCCAAACGGAATTATTTAAAAAAAAAAATCACACTTTTACTATACACAAATTCTCCCAACAAGAGTTTTAACAACAAAACTCTACATAAATTTCTACACAACAATTTCTCTACAACAACTCCATCTTCAAGTTAAAGTTTGAGGTTCTTCTTCCTTACGGTACAACTTCCTCTTTCTTCTTCTAGTTTCCACTACAAGGATTGCATCCGCTAAACCTATATCCCGTTACCTTTTTCAAAATTTCCAAGAACTATATCATAATTTGCTTAATGCAAATTCATTAGTTCTTCTTGAAATCTTAAACCCAAAGGTCTCATTAGCTAAACTTCTTTCAAGTTCAACATTTCTTCGATAGATTTAATCAACATCATGACATAACCACTCATGTCATATTTGATTAATCCACTTTCTTTCAAGGTAAAATCAGGATTTTGATGTCATTACAAGTGCTAATTTTAAGTCATCTAGTGACTTTATTAAAATCTCACACTTTATTATAGTTTTTACTTTGATCTATTTCATTCAAAGCATCACTTTGATCTATTTCACTCAAAGTATCATTTGTTCATTTTCATGAACTTGACATCAATACTTGATCTTCCAAAAAAACGTTTTCATGGTTTTATATATATTCAATATCATTGAATCATATATAACAACCACTATGTAAATTCATTATTTACATGCTCCACTATCTTGTACCAAAATATCGATTTTGTTGATGTTGGACTTTCTACTTTGCGAACTACCCCCACATTCATAAGTGTACGTAGGCCTACGTTTCCATACTTCATACGAAATTTACATTGTTTTCTTGGGGTAACCTATTCAATAGGTATTTATTTTCCAAAGTAGAATTACACCCACATCTTTGGGTTAGTCCTAAAATATAGCAATAATGCTATCATTATTTTCATCAACACTTTTTGATAATAGCACACAAGGTGAACATTTTATGTACAAACTCATATTATACACACACTACACTCATTAATGTATTATCCTTATTATCTCATTTTTAAGTTGGTTTCAACTTCTCCATTCAATGAGACAATGCTTATTACTAATAACAATAACATTGTTATTATTACTATGTGTTTGAAAAATACATACATATCACAAAATATCAATATGCTTATCATATGATGATGTAGTTCAACACATATTTCACATCTTGTTTGAATTCCTTTTTGAATGAAAAAATGTGATCCAGCTAAAGAGACATACTCTCATTATTAATCACCAACTCAACCCATCGGTTGATACAATTTCCATTTCCTTCATTCAAAAATCATGATATCATCCTTGATGACATCTACCTTTGTCTCTCAAGACACAAGGAATATGTTTAACTTTTTCAAACAAGTTTGGTTTTTCATACAAGTTTGACTTTTCAAACAAGTTTGACTTTTGACCAAGTTTGACAAACTTGGTCTTTGCTTTAAGCAATTAATTATGCTCCACCACATTTGCTTTCATCACAAAAAGTGTTACACAACTTCTTATCTGAAGCTATATTCTCTTTTCCAACACAAAGATGAATAGCAAGCATCTTAACATTCATTTCAATTCATTAATGTTTGAGTTGCTTCTTGAAATCTTTTCAAGTGAAAATCAATTTTTCAATTATTTCCGTCCCTTGAAAATTTCACTTATCACCATCCATTCGGCATGGATTTCATGAAAGACTATTTCAATTCTTTCATTTGACTTTTTACGGTTTATGGAGTCTACTATTTTAAATCAAGAAACGGCCTGCAATGAATTTCATTGTACCAACATTCTCGATTTTATTTTATAGTCCAAAACTCCAACTATTCTTTTCCTTTTTCTTGGTACTATATATGTTATATAACGAAACTAAAAATCCGTTAAATATATAGTTCCTACAAAAGAAACTCATATGCTTCAACCGCACTCACGGATTAAACATCCGTCTCATTTCCACCAACTTTGTAGGATTTTCCTTAAGAAATATCACTAAGTTCAAGATGGTTAAGTAGAACATCTTTTGTTGCCATCACATAAATTCGAGGCCAACAAAATTTTCTAACTTCTCACAATGGTGACCAAAATACTTGGAACACCCACATTGTCACGACCCGAAATCTAGGCTCTATTTTATTAGTAATTAAATGATTATTATTTAATTATTTTCTTATTTATTTATTTAAATTATTATTTATTTAAATAATTTTGTGTGCATTTTATGTGTTATAATATTTATGCCTAGCATTTTGTTTGGGTCATTTGTGCTAGTGTAGAAATGTTGAGTCTTAATTGTTAGTAGGGAGTGTAGTGTTTGTGTGTAGTGTAGTGGAGGGGGCCTAAGTGTAAATCTTTTAAATTATTTCCCTACTCCCTCCCTACTCCTCCCCTTCTCCCTCATACACTCCACCCCCATTCTCCTCTCCCAGCAACTCTCCCTCTCTCTCTAGCATTGGTAAGTTTTCTCTTCCTTTTCCTTCTCTCTTAATTTTCTTCATCTTCCTCTCATAATCTCTCATTTCTTAAAATGTGAACCTTGTTTAGATCGTCGATAGGATCGCGTAGAACCAAAAAGAATTGAATTCCGTCAACTTTGAGATTTATCAAGTAAGTTACTTTTCCCCCATTTTGATGTTAAAATGTTCATATCATGTTTAGATAATGCTTAATGTGTTATATTTGAAGTTTGGTTGGGTTTTGAATTTGTTTGGAATTTATTTGAGTTTTTGGTTAAAAAATGGTGAAATCTTGAATGGTGGTTTTGATTCTTGAATTTGGTTGATAAAGGGTGTAGTTAAGATCCCCTTTTAGTTAAATGATGTTTGGGTACCTTAGAAATCTTGTTGGGAGGATTGATTGGAGTGTTATGAAATTTGTAAGGAAATGGTTAGAAAATTTGAGGAACCCAGCTGGGAATTCTTCCCAGCCCGTAGACCAGGCGCCCGCCTGCCCTTGCCCAGGCGCCCGCCTACTCCCACTTTTTCTAGCGCCTGACCTTCTTTCAATTCAAGCGCGCGCCTGCCTATGCCCAGGCGCCCGCCCGCCCCCTGTTCCAGGAATTTGACCTTTTTGCTTGGTTTAGGATTTAGGGCCTAAATGGTTTAAGTTTATTTCTTCCAATTAACTTAAGATAACATCGTGGAATACCTTATTAGTTGGATTTGATTCTTTTGTGAATAAATATATTCTGGAATTTGATTAAGTACCGTTTTGGGAATGTTGGTTCATCCTTGATGTGTTGTTTGGATTGGTTTACCTTTGTGGTAATTTATTTGGATTGGTTCCCTACTTTGGAACCTTAAGTTGTTCATTCATGCTAAATTATTATTACTTAGCATTTGTTTGGAAGCCCAGCTGGCATATGTGTTGCATCGGGCGATGGAAAAGATTATAATGGCAAAGCCAAGTCCATTATAATGTTGACCATTGTTTTGCCCCCTTCTTTTACCCCCCTTTTCCAGATTGGCCTTGGAAAGGATGAGTTAGCTTCCTTTGTGAATGTATCTAGCTACCGGGCATGACTTTGTGTCATGGTCCTTGTCCTTTGTGACACTTTTATGGTTATTGGTTTCGGTACCGGGGTTTTCTCTTCGGCTTTCATGCTATTATGAAGATGATGATTTGTTGATTATTGAAGCTGCGCAGCGATCCTTTATTTGGATGTACCGGTTTGGAAAACTTTGGCTATATCCTTTGTTATGTGTTTATTTCCGCTGCTATCTGTATGTGATAAATGCTATGTGTTACGTGATATTTATTATTGCTTATCGCTTCGTGCATCATAGCATGTCATGTAGTTGCATTAGTAACTTATTGAGATTTATCTCACCCCCTTTCTTTTTATCTTTGTTTTTCCTTAACCCCCCCCAGGTGCTAAGGATTAGTCTCGCAGATCACGAGAAAGAGGACGTCGAGTGTGGATATATTCTTTTGGGGAAGTTGTTATAGGTTGGTTTACATTATATAAATGTGTAACCTTTTGGGATATTTGTACCAAACATTGACGTCATTAGGATTTGTGTATTTTGTAACTTTGGGTATAAGCTTATGGAGTTTATACTAGTTTACCTTGTTGTTCAAGTTGATTTTCAAAACCTTGTGTTATTACTTTTTGGTATCAAATAGAATTTTTATCTTCGGTATTTCACAGTTTTGGTTTTAGAGTCGACGTCCAGATCGCGGTCTCGGGCCCGCGGGGTCCGGGGTCGCGACACACATTCCGTTGGAAATTTGTCTCCACACAAGGAGCCTTCCCTCAAAACATTGGCTTTAATTTTTCAACAATTAAACACCAAATTATTACTTTGTTGTTACAAATATAACTCTATAACTTAATTAGAGAATTTACTCCAAGAATAAATTGCTAATTCAATAAGAGAATTATCACAATTTATTTCTTGTAACAACCCATCTTAATAAACCACTTAATTCCTTAATGGAACTATTATTAGAGATTAATTATTTCAAAATTAAATGTCTCATTTTGGAGTACCTCTAAATTTGAGACATTTACATTCTCATTCACATAATACACAATTTCATTTTGAAGTCCTCCTTCTAAATATTGTGTCATTTTTCATCATCAACAACAATAGGATTTAACAACTTCCTTCAAGAAGTCCTATTGTTTTTGTCTTCATGACATTAGTCACTTATCAACTATTAGGTTTTAACAACTTCTTCCAAGAAGCCCTATAGTTTTAGTATTTGTGACTTCACAACAATAGAATTCAACAACTTCTTTCAAGAAGCTCTATTGTTTTTATCTTTGTAACTTTTGTCACAATTAAAAATAATAAGTTTTAACAACTTCTTTTCAAGAAGCCCTATCATGTTAATATTTGTGAACTTCGTACCATGTACAATAATAGGTTTTAACAACTTCTCATAAGAATCCCTATTATTTTCGTCAACGTAACGTTAAAGACTTAATCTTCCAACGTTCTTAGTTCCAATGAACTTTCCAATCTCTTCACTATGATTCATACAAAACGAATCATAACAGACATATCACAAGATGTATAACCACTTCATGAGGCATAGCCACATATGGTTTATACAATCATTGTGACATAGTTGATGTCATGGAGCATCAATCTTTCCATCTTTGTTAATCTCATTAAACGAGTGGAAAGAAACTGTTTTTAATTCACGAAACTGCTCTGTTCTGAGATTTTTATCTCTATTTTCACATAAAAGATTCCAATCGCCACCGTTCAGAGTTTTCTCTTATGGGTAGTGCACATGCAAAAAAAGTTTTAGCCCCATCCAACGGTTAACGAAGCGGAAAATGCTATTTTACTACAGCTGGTCAAGAAAAATCTGTGCAGAAATTTGCTTGCTTTCTTTCCCATTGTTCCTCATTTCTTTTCAGTATTTTCTCCCGTAGCCGCCACGCCACAAGATCCATGTAATCTGTAATACTTTCTCAACAAGTGAATTAGTCTTAAGATTGTTGGATAAAATCTTGTATATATCGAAAGGAAAACAAATTACAACATTGAAAATACAATATACAACAATTATGAAAAACATAAAAGGAACGATATAACCGTATTTGATCTCTTTATTGGGTTTGTCCATCTTTGATCTCTTGTATCCGAGTCGTGTGAGAACACACTCTTTTTAAGACTAATCCGTCCTCCTCTCTACGAGTGCTTGAGGTTTCAACGGGCGTTAGTCTCCCAGGATAAAACGGATTAACCGGAACCACTCCGCACTTGAGCCTTCCGGCGAAATGAACTAATATGCTTGGACAATATCACCATTCCAATTATTCAAGGAGGCCAAAGGAAGAAGATGAATAAATTGCAAAAATGTAGAGGAATATTGATGGAAAAAAAACTTCTTTTTGTGTGTTTTTCTCTTCTCTTTTTCTCTTTTCTTTCAAAGAGTTGTGGGTATTTCTTTTATAGCTCAAAACTCCCCAAAGATTAATTCTCCAATTAATCCACATATTGATGATCATCTTAATTCAACAATTAACCTTGCCATCAATTTCTTTTTGGAGTTTCATTTGCCAATCATAAATGGACATTAACCTTGGAAGTTATTCTTGGAATTAATCTTGAATTAAAAGAATTATAATTCAATAAAAAATGGCAAAAACTATCAACTAGTTTTTCCATACTTTTCACATGTGAGACAAACTCACATTTCCAACTTCCATCCATTTATTTAAGCTATAATATTTTTATCATCCAATCTTCAAATTGAACAAATAAAAATATCATTTTCATGTTCTAACGGAGTAGAATATGAACCCACAATTAATCTTTGTCCAATGACAAACGATTCTTCCAAGAAAATGTACACAATTTCCTTCACACACAAGATATTTTTCCAACAATCCCCCACATGAAGGAAATTGAGGACGAGATTGGTGATAGAGTTCGGTAGACAAAAACTTGCATACGAAGGTGTGGGGATATTGCCCATTGAACCTCCGCTCGAACTAGCATATTTACTCTAATCGCAAGTCGATAGACGCGATGTCCTTGAATCGATATGCTTTTTGTGTAGCCGATCATATACTAGACACAAGTAATGTCCTAACATATTTCATTTCTCATAGCTATGTTCATTCATGGCCCTGAACATACGCCTGGTTCTGCGAGAGGGTCTAAGAATTGAGCCTTACACAATTCTCCTCGAAGAGGCCTCACTTCTCTCTCACATAGGTGACTTCTTAAAGGTAACCCGTATTACCCCGCTCGACTTTCTCGATGCGTAAGAGTCATTAAAAGCATTTTGCTTATCCTTGTCCCTTCGGGATGTCACTAATAGGAATGGACTTAGGGGTTTGACCCCACAGTGACGCGCGAGTCTTTTAACAGTTAGGTGGTCCCTTTTGAATCTAGTTCTTGGGATATCCAATCATCTAGATTGGGTTTTCCGCTGTGATCAACTCTAAGAGGCTTATGTCTCATTCCCCTCCACAATTGACAACTAACTCTCGATTATAACCCTTTGGTTAACGGATCCGCTTTTATTATTTGACTTCACATAGTTAAATTAGTTGAGAGTAGTTTTTTAATGGTATTATGTCTTTGACATATATATCAAGACCTACCATTACACACAATGCTTTGTGTTCAATCAATCATCGATTGAATTTTAGCAATACAATCAATTGCTAACACAAGCTTTATCCCTTGGAATATCTTCTATAAATTGGCATAGCTTCTCGGCTTTCTCACCACATTTATCTAAAGAAATAAATCTAGATTCCACCATGAATCTATTTATAACTTATTTGTTTAGAAGATTTCCATGATATAGTTGCTCCCGCTAGTAAGAATACGAATCTACTCACCGACATTGAGTCTTTGATTTTGTATATCCAAATAGCATCACTATATCCTTAAATTACCGATATATGTCTAGTGTAGTGTAATCCATGATCGCAATTGTATCTCAAGTACCTTAGTACTTTTACAATATACTTAGGATTACTAGTGTACCAACTCACTAGACTTCCATTAATTCTCGAGTGTTCAACTTGAGAAACAACATCACTTCTATTCTTCAATAGATGTTGACTCATGCATATTGGGTTTTACCCATTGCTAAATCATCCTTGTTAATTTCTCAAGAATTATCCACACAATGTGACTAGCTTAAAGCAAGTCCATTCAATTACTTAGAAATTTCCACTACAAGGATTGCATCCGCTAAACCTATATCTCGTTACCTTTTTCAAAATTTCCAAGAACTATATCATAATTTTCTTAATGCAAATTCATTAGTTCTTCTTGAAATCTTAAACCCAAAGGACTCATTAGCTAAACTTCTTTCAAGTTCAACATTTCTTCGATAGATTTAATCAACATCATGACATAACCACTCATGTCATATTTGATTAATCCACTTTCTTTCAAGGTAAAATCAAGATTTTGATGTCATTATAAGTGCTAATTTTAAGTCATCTAGTGACTTTATTAAAATCTCACACTTTATTATAGTTTTTACTTTGATCTATTTCATTCAAAGCATCACTTTGATCTATTTCACTCAAAGTATCATTTGTTCATTTTCATGAACTTGACATCAATACTTGATTTTCCAAAACAAACGTTTTCATGGTTTTATATATATTCAATATCATTGAATCATATATAACAACCACTATGTAAATTCATTATTCATATGCTTCACTATCTTGTACCAAAATATCAATTTTGTTGATGTTGGACTTTCTACTTTGCGAACTACCCCCACATTCACAAGTGTACGTAGGCCTACGTTTCCATACTTCATACGGAATTTACATTGTTTTCTTGGGGTAACCTATTCAATAGGTATTTATTTTCTAAAGTAGACATACCCCCACATCTTTGGGTTAGTCCTAAAATATAGCAATAATGCTATCATTATTTTCATCAACACTTTTTGATAACAGCACACAAGGTGGACATTTTATGTACAAACCCATGTTATACACACACTACACTCATTAATGTATTATCCTTATTATCTCATTTTTAAGTTGGTTTCAACTTCTCCATTCAATGAGACAATGCTTATTACTAATAACAATAACATTGTTATTATTACTATGTGTTTGAACAATACATACATATCACAAAATATCAATATGCTTATCATATGATGATGTAGTTCAACACATATTTCACATCTTGTTTGAATTCCTTTTGAATGAAAAAATGTGATCTAGCTAAAGAGACATACTCTTATTATTGATCACCAACTCAACCCATCGGTTGATACAATCTCCATTTCCATCATTCAAAAATCATGATGTCATCCTTGATGACATCTACCTTTGTCTCTCAAGACACAAGGAAAATGTTTAACTTTTTCAAACAAGTTTGGTTTTTCATACAAGTTTGACTTTTCAAACAAGTTTGACTTTTGACCAAGTTTGACAAACTTGGTCTTTGCCTTAAGCAATTCAATATGCTCCACCACATTTGCTTTCATCACAAGAAGTGTTACACAACTTCTTATCTGAAGCTCTATTCTCTTTTCCAACACAAAGATGAATAGCAAACATCTCAACATTCATTTCAATTCATTTATGTTTGAGTTGCTTCTTGAAATCTTTTCAAGTGAAAATTATTTTTTTAATTATTTCCGTCCCTTGAAAATTTCACTTATCACCATCCATTCGACATGGATTTCATGAAAGACTATTTCAATTCTTTCATTTGACTTTTTACGGTTTATGGTGTCAACTATTTTAAATCAAGAAACGGCCTGCAATGAATTTCATTGTACCAACATTCTCGATTTTATTTTATAGTCCAAAACTCCAACTATTCTTTTCCTTTTTCTTGGTACTATATATGTTATATAACGAAACTAAAAATCCGTTAAATATATAGTTCCGACAAAAGAAACTCATATGCTTCAACCGCACTCACGGACTAAACATCCGGCTCATTTCCACCAACTTTGGATTTTCCTAAAGAAATATCACTAAGTTCAAGGTGGTTAAGTAGAACATCTTTTGTTGCCATCACATAAAGTCGAGGCCAACAAAATTTTCTAACTTCTCACAATGGTGACCAAAATACTTGGAACACCCACATTCCATTGGAAATTTGTCTCCACACAAGGAGCCTTCCCTCAAAACATTGGCAATTAAACACCAAATTATTACTTTGTTGTTACAAATATAACTCTCTAACTTAATTAGAGAATTTACTCAAAGAATAAATTGCAAATTCAATACAAGAATTATCACAATTTATTTCTTGTAACAACCCATCTTAATAAGCCTCTTAATTCCTTAATGGAATTATTATTAGAGATTAATTATTTCAAAATTAAATGTCTCATTTTGGAGTACCTCTAAATTCGAGACATTTACATTCTCATTCACATAATACACAATTTCATTTAGAAGCCCTCCTTCTAAATATTGTGTCATTTTTCATCATCAACAACAATAGGATTTAACAACTTCCTTCAAAAAGTCCTATTGTTTTTGTCTTCATGACATTAGTCACTTATCAACTATTAGGTTTTAACAACTTCTTCCAAGAAGCCCTATAGGTTTAGTATTTTTGACTTCACAACAATAGAATTCAACAACTTCTTTCAAGAAGCTCTATTGTTTTTATCTTTGTAACTTTTGTCACTATTAACAATAATAAGTTTTAACAACTTCTTTTCAAGAAGCCCTATCATGTTAATCTTTGTGAACTTCGTACCATGTACAATAATAGGTTTTAAAACTTCTCATAAGAATCCCTATTATTTTCGTCAACGTAATGTTAAAGACTTAATCTTCCAACGTTCTTAGTTCCAATGAACTTTCCAATCTCTTCACTATGATTCATACAAAACGAATCATAAGAGACATATCACAAGATGTATAACCACTTCATGAGGCATAGCCACATTTGGTTTATACAATCATTGTAACATAGTTGATGTCATGGAGCATCAATCTTTCCATCTTTGTTAATCTCATTAAACGAGTGGAAAGAAACTGTTTTTAATTCACGAAACTGCTCTGTTCTGAGATTTTTATCTCTATTTTCACATAACAGATTCCAATCTCCACCGTTCAGAGTTTTCTCTTATGGGTCGTGAACATGCACAAAAGGTTTCATCCCCATCCAACGGTTAACAAAGCGGAAAATGTTGTTTTACTACAGCTGGTCAAGAAAAATCTGTGCAGAAAGTTGCTTGCTTTCTTTCCCATTGTTCCTCATTTCTTTTCAGTATTTTCTCCCGTAGCTGCCACGCCACAAGATCCATGTAATCTGTAATCCTTTCTCAACAAGTGAATTAGTCTTAAGATTGTTGGATAAAATCTTGTAAATATCGAAAGGAAAACAAATTACAACATTGAAAATAAAATATACAACAATTATAAAAAAACATAAAAGGAACGATACAACCGTATTTGATCTCTTCATTGGATTTGTCCATCTTTGATCTCTTGTATCCGAGTCGTGTGAGAACACACTCTCTTTAAGACTAATCCGTCCTCCTCTCTACGAGTGCTTGAGGTTTCAATGGGCGTTAGTCTCCCAGGATAAAACGGATTAACCGGAACCACTCCGCACTTGAGCCTTCCGGCGAAATGAACTAATATGCTTGGACAATATCACCATTCCAATTATTCAAGGAGGCCAAAGGAAGAAGATGAATAAATTGCAAAAATGTAGAGGAATATTGATGGAAAAAAAACTTCTTTTTGTGTGTTTTTCTCTTCTCTTTTTCTCTTTTCTTTCAAAGAGTTGTGGGTATTTCTTTTATAGCTCAAAACTCCCCAAAGATTAATTCTCCAATTAATCCACATATTGATGATCATCTTAATTCAACAATTAACCTTGCCATCAATTTCTTTTTGGAGTTTCATTTGCCAATCATAAATGGACATTAACCTTGGAAGTTATTCTTGGAATTAATCTTGAATTAAAAGAATTATAATTCAATAAAAAATGGCAAAAACTATCAACTAGTTTTTCCATACTTTTCACATGTGAGACAAACTCACATTTCCAACTTCCATCCATTTATTTAAGCTATAATATTTTTATCATCCAATCTTCAAATTGAACAAATAAAAATATCATTTTCATGTTCTAACGGAGTAGAATATGAACCCACAATTAATCTTTGTCCAATGACAAACGATTCTTCCAAGAAAATGTACACAATTTCCTTCACACACAAGATATTTTTCCAACAATCCCCCACATGAAGGAAATTGAGGACGAGATTGGTGATAGAGTTCGGTAGACAAAAACTTGCATACGAAGGTGTGGGGATATTGCCCATTGAACCTCCGCTCGAACTAGCATATTTACTCTAATCGCAAGTCGATAGACGCGATGTCCTTGAATCGATATGCTTTTTGTGTAGCCGATCATATACTAGACACAAGTAATGTCCTAAGATATTTCATTTCTCATAGCTATGTTCATTCATGGCCCTGAACATACGCCTGGTTCTGCGAGAGGGTCTAAGAATTGAGCCTTACACAATTCTCCTCGAAGAGGCCTCACTTCTCTCTCACATAGGTGACTTCTTAAAGGTAACCCGTATTACCCCGCTCGACTTTCTCGATGCGTAAGAGTCATTAAAAGCATTTTGCTTATCCTTGTCCCTTCGGGATGTCACTAATAGGAATGGACTTAGGGGTTTGACCCCCACAGTGACGCGCGAGTCTTTTAACAGTTAGGTGGTCCCTTTTGAATCTAGTTCTTGGGATATCCAATCATCTAGATTGGGTTTTCCGCTGTGATCAACTCTAAGAGGCTTATGTCTCATTCCCCTCCACAATTGACAACTAACTCTCGATTATAACCCTTTGGTTAACGGATCCGCTTTTATTATTTGACTTCACATAGTTAAATTAGTTGAGAGTAGTTTTTTAATGGTATTATGTCTTTGACATATATATCAAGACCTACCATTACACACAATGCTTTGTGTTCAATCAATCATCGATTGAATTTTAGCAATACAATCAATTGCTAACACAAGCTTTATCCCTTGGAATATCTTCTATAAATTGGCATAGCTTCTCGGCTTTCTCACCACATTTATCTAAAGAAATAAATCTAGATTCCACCATGAATCTATTTATAACTTATTTGTTTAGAAGATTTCCATGATATAGTTGCTCCCGCTAGTAAGAATACGAATCTACTCACCGACATTGAGTCTTTGATTTTGTATATCCAAATAGCATCACTATATCCTTAAATTACCGATATATGTCTAGTGTAGTGTAATCCATGATCGCAATTGTATCTCAAGTACCTTAGTACTTTTACAATATACTTAGGATTACTAGTGTACCAACTCACTAGACTTCCATTAATTCTCGAGTGTTCAACTTGAGAAACAACATCACTTCTATTCTTCAATAGATGTTGACTCATGCATATTGGGTTTTACCCATTGCTAAATCATCCTTGTTAATTTCTCAAGAATTATCCACACAATGTGACTAGCTTAAAGCAAGTCCATTCAATTTCTTAGAAATTTCCACTACAAGGATTGCATCCGCTAAACCTATATCTCGTTACCTTTTTCAAAATTTCCAAGAACTATATCATAATTTTCTTAATGCAAATTCATTAGTTCTTCTTGAAATCTTAAACCCAAAGGACTCATTAGCTAAACTTCTTTCAAGTTCAACATTTCTTCGATAGATTTAATCAACATCATGACATAACCACTCATGTCATATTTGATTAATCCACTTTCTTTCAAGGTAAAATCAAGATTTTGATGTCATTATAAGTGCTAATTTTAAGTCATCTAGTGACTTTATTAAAATCTCACACTTTATTATAGTTTTTACTTTGATCTATTTCATTCAAAGCATCACTTTGATCTATTTCACTCAAAGTATCATTTGTTCATTTTCATGAACTTGACATCAATACTTGATTTTCCAAAACAAACGTTTTCATGGTTTTATATATATTCAATATCATTGAATCATATATAACAACCACTATGTAAATTCATTATTCATATGCTTCACTATCTTGTACCAAAATATCAATTTTGTTGATGTTGGACTTTCTACTTTGCGAACTACCCCCACATTCACAAGTGTACGTAGGCCTACGTTTCCATACTTCATACGGAATTTACATTGTTTTCTTGGGGTAACCTATTCAATAGGTATTTATTTTCTAAAGTAGACATACCCCCACATCTTTGGGTTAGTCCTAAAATATAGCAATAATGCTATCATTATTTTCATCAACACTTTTTGATAACAGCACACAAGGTGGACATTTTATGTACAAACCCATGTTATACACACACTACACTCATTAATGTATTATCCTTATTATCTCATTTTTAAGTTGGTTTCAACTTCTCCATTCAATGAGACAATGCTTATTACTAATAACAATAACATTGTTATTATTACTATGTGTTTGAACAATACATACATATCACAAAATATCAATATGCTTATCATATGATGATGTAGTTCAACACATATTTCACATCTTGTTTGAATTCCTTTTGAATGAAAAAATGTGATCTAGCTAAAGAGACATACTCTTATTATTGATCACCAACTCAACCCATCGGTTGATACAATCTCCATTTCCATCATTCAAAAATCATGATGTCATCCTTGATGACATCTACCTTTGTCTCTCAAGACACAAGGAAAATGTTTAACTTTTTCAAACAAGTTTGGTTTTTCATACAAGTTTGACTTTTCAAACAAGTTTGACTTTTGACCAAGTTTGACAAACTTGGTCTTTGCCTTAAGCAATTCAATATGCTCCACCACATTTGCTTTCATCACAAGAAGTGTTACACAACTTCTTATCTGAAGCTCTATTCTCTTTTCCAACACAAAGATGAATAGCAAACATCTCAACATTCATTTCAATTCATTTATGTTTGAGTTGCTTCTTGAAATCTTTTCAAGTGAAAATTATTTTTTTAATTATTTCCGTCCCTTGAAAATTTCACTTATCACCATCCATTCGACATGGATTTCATGAAAGACTATTTCAATTCTTTCATTTGACTTTTTACGGTTTATGGTGTCAACTATTTTAAATCAAGAAACGGCCTGCAATGAATTTCATTGTACCAACATTCTCGATTTTATTTTATAGTCCAAAACTCCAACTATTCTTTTCCTTTTTCTTGGTACTATATATGTTATATAACGAAACTAAAAATCCGTTAAATATATAGTTCCGACAAAAGAAACTCATATGCTTCAACCGCACTCACGGACTAAACATCCGGCTCATTTCCACCAACTTTGGATTTTCCTAAAGAAATATCACTAAGTTCAAGGTGGTTAAGTAGAACATCTTTTGTTGCCATCACATAAAGTCGAGGCCAACAAAATTTTCTAACTTCTCACAATGGTGACCAAAATACTTGGAACACCCACATTCCATTGGAAATTTGTCTCCACACAAGGAGCCTTCCCTCAAAACATTGGCAATTAAACACCAAATTATTACTTTGTTGTTACAAATATAACTCTCTAACTTAATTAGAGAATTTACTCAAAGAATAAATTGCAAATTCAATACAAGAATTATCACAATTTATTTCTTGTAACAACCCATCTTAATAAGCCTCTTAATTCCTTAATGGAATTATTATTAGAGATTAATTATTTCAAAATTAAATGTCTCATTTTGGAGTACCTCTAAATTCGAGACATTTACATTCTCATTCACATAATACACAATTTCATTTAGAAGCCCTCCTTCTAAATATTGTGTCATTTTTCATCATCAACAACAATAGGATTTAACAACTTCCTTCAAAAAGTCCTATTGTTTTTGTCTTCATGACATTAGTCACTTATCAACTATTAGGTTTTAACAACTTCTTCCAAGAAGCCCTATAGGTTTAGTATTTTTGACTTCACAACAATAGAATTCAACAACTTCTTTCAAGAAGCTCTATTGTTTTTATCTTTGTAACTTTTGTCACTATTAACAATAATAAGTTTTAACAACTTCTTTTCAAGAAGCCCTATCATGTTAATCTTTGTGAACTTCGTACCATGTACAATAATAGGTTTTAACAACTTCTCATAAGAATCCCTATTATTTTCGTCAACGTAATGTTAAAGACTTAATCTTCCAACGTTCTTAGTTCCAATGAACTTTCCAATCTCTTCACTATGATTCATACAAAACGAATCATAAGAGACATATCACAAGATGTATAACCACTTCATGAGGCATAGCCACATTTGGTTTATACAATCATTGTAACATAGTTGATGTCATGGAGCATCAATCTTTCCATCTTTGTTAATCTCATTAAACGAGTGGAAAGAAACTGTTTTTAATTCACGAAACTGCTCTGTTCTGAGATTTTTATCTCTATTTTCACATAACAGATTCCAATCTCCACCGTTCAGAGTTTTCTCTTATGGGTCGTGAACATGCACAAAAGGTTTCATCCCCATCCAACGGTTAACAAAGCGGAAAATGTTGTTTTACTACAGCTGGTCAAGAAAAATCTGTGCAGAAAGTTGCTTGCTTTCTTTCCCATTGTTCCTCATTTCTTTTCAGTATTTTCTCCCGTAGCTGCCACGCCACAAGATCCATGTAATCTGTAATCCTTTCTCAACAAGTGAATTAGTCTTAAGATTTTTGGATAAAATCTTGTAAATATCGAAAGGAAAACAAATTACAACATTGAAAATAAAATATACAACAATTATAAAAAAAACATAAAAGGAACGATACAACCGTATTTGATCTCTTCATTGGATTTGTCCATCTTTGATCTCTTGTATCCGAGTCGTGTGAGAACACACTCTCTTTAAGACTAATCCGTCCTCCTCTCTACGAGTGCTTGAGGTTTCAATGGGCGTTAGTCTCCCAGGATAAAACGGATTAACCGGAACCACTCCGCACTTGAGCCTTCCGGCGAAATGAACTAATATGCTTGGACAATATCACCATTCCAATTATTCAAGGAGGCCAAAGGAAGAAGATGAATAAATTGCAAAAATGTAGAGGAATATTGATGGAAAAAAAACTTCTTTTTGTGTGTTTTTCTCTTCTCTTTTTCTCTTTTCTTTCAAAGAGTTGTGGGTATTTCTTTTATAGCTCAAAACTCCCCAAAGATTAATTCTCCAATTAATCCACATATTGATGATCATCTTAATTCAACAATTAACCTTGCCATCAATTTCTTTTTGGAGTTTCATTTGCCAATCATAAATGGACATTAACCTTGGAAGTTATTCTTGGAATTAATCTTGAATTAAAAGAATTATAATTCAATAAAAAATGGCAAAAACTATCAACTAGTTTTTCCATACTTTTCACATGTGAGACAAACTCACATTTCCAACTTCCATCCATTTATTTAAGCTATAATATTTTTATCATCCAATCTTCAAATTGAACAAATAAAAATATCATTTTCATGTTCTAACGGAGTAGAATATGAACCCACAATTAATCTTTGTCCAATGACAAACGATTCTTCCAAGAAAATGTACACAATTTCCTTCACACACAAGATATTTTTCCAACAATCCCCCACATGAAGGAAATTGAGGACGAGATTGGTGATAGAGTTCGGTAGACAAAAACTTGCATACGAAGGTGTGGGGATATTGCCCATTGAACCTCCGCTCGAACTAGCATATTTACTCTAATCGCAAGTCGATAGACGCGATGTCCTTGAATCGATATGCTTTTTGTGTAGCCGATCATATACTAGACACAAGTAATGTCCTAAGATATTTCATTTCTCATAGCTATGTTCATTCATGGCCCTGAACATACGCCTGGTTCTGCGAGAGGGTCTAAGAATTGAGCCTTACACAATTCTCCTCGAAGAGGCCTCACTTCTCTCTCACATAGGTGACTTCTTAAAGGTAACCCGTATTACCCCGCTCGACTTTCTCGATGCGTAAGAGTCATTAAAAGCATTTTGCTTATCCTTGTCCCTTCGGGATGTCACTAATAGGAATGGACTTAGGGGTTTGACCCCCACAGTGACGCGCGAGTCTTTTAACAGTTAGGTGGTCCCTTTTGAATCTAGTTCTTGGGATATCCAATCATCTAGATTGGGTTTTCCGCTGTGATCAACTCTAAGAGGCTTATGTCTCATTCCCCTCCACAATTGACAACTAACTCTCGATTATAACCCTTTGGTTAACGGATCCGCTTTTATTATTTGACTTCACATAGTTAAATTAGTTGAGAGTAGTTTTTTAATGGTATTATGTCTTTGACATATATATCAAGACCTACCATTACACACAATGCTTTGTGTTCAATCAATCATCGATTGAATTTTAGCAATACAATCAATTGCTAACACAAGCTTTATCCCTTGGAATATCTTCTATAAATTGGCATAGCTTCTCGGCTTTCTCACCACATTTATCTAAAGAAATAAATCTAGATTCCACCATGAATCTATTTATAACTTATTTGTTTAGAAGATTTCCATGATATAGTTGCTCCCGCTAGTAAGAATACGAATCTACTCACCGACATTGAGTCTTTGATTTTGTATATCCAAATAGCATCACTATATCCTTAAATTACCGATATATGTCTAGTGTAGTGTAATCCATGATCGCAATTGTATCTCAAGTACCTTAGTACTTTTACAATATACTTAGGATTACTAGTGTACCAACTCACTAGACTTCCATTAATTCTCGAGTGTTCAACTTGAGAAACAACATCACTTCTATTCTTCAATAGATGTTGACTCATGCATATTGGGTTTTACCCATTGCTAAATCATCCTTGTTAATTTCTCAAGAATTATCCACACAATGTGACTAGCTTAAAGCAAGTCCATTCAATTTCTTAGAAATTTCCACTACAAGGATTGCATCCGCTAAACCTATATCTCGTTACCTTTTTCAAAATTTCCAAGAACTATATCATAATTTTCTTAATGCAAATTCATTAGTTCTTCTTGAAATCTTAAACCCAAAGGACTCATTAGCTAAACTTCTTTCAAGTTCAACATTTCTTCGATAGATTTAATCAACATCATGACATAACCACTCATGTCATATTTGATTAATCCACTTTCTTTCAAGGTAAAATCAAGATTTTGATGTCATTATAAGTGCTAATTTTAAGTCATCTAGTGACTTTATTAAAATCTCACACTTTATTATAGTTTTTACTTTGATCTATTTCATTCAAAGCATCACTTTGATCTATTTCACTCAAAGTATCATTTGTTCATTTTCATGAACTTGACATCAATACTTGATTTTCCAAAACAAACGTTTTCATGGTTTTATATATATTCAATATCATTGAATCATATATAACAACCACTATGTAAATTCATTATTCATATGCTTCACTATCTTGTACCAAAATATCAATTTTGTTGATGTTGGACTTTCTACTTTGCGAACTACCCCCACATTCACAAGTGTACGTAGGCCTACGTTTCCATACTTCATACGGAATTTACATTGTTTTCTTGGGGTAACCTATTCAATAGGTATTTATTTTCTAAAGTAGACATACCCCCACATCTTTGGGTTAGTCCTAAAATATAGCAATAATGCTATCATTATTTTCATCAACACTTTTTGATAACAGCACACAAGGTGGACATTTTATGTACAAACCCATGTTATACACACACTACACTCATTAATGTATTATCCTTATTATCTCATTTTTAAGTTGGTTTCAACTTCTCCATTCAATGAGACAATGCTTATTACTAATAACAATAACATTGTTATTATTACTATGTGTTTGAACAATACATACATATCACAAAATATCAATATGCTTATCATATGATGATGTAGTTCAACACATATTTCACATCTTGTTTGAATTCCTTTTGAATGAAAAAATGTGATCTAGCTAAAGAGACATACTCTTATTATTGATCACCAACTCAACCCATCGGTTGATACAATCTCCATTTCCATCATTCAAAAATCATGATGTCATCCTTGATGACATCTACCTTTGTCTCTCAAGACACAAGGAAAATGTTTAACTTTTTCAAACAAGTTTGGTTTTTCATACAAGTTTGACTTTTCAAACAAGTTTGACTTTTGACCAAGTTTGACAAACTTGGTCTTTGCCTTAAGCAATTCAATATGCTCCACCACATTTGCTTTCATCACAAGAAGTGTTACACAACTTCTTATCTGAAGCTCTATTCTCTTTTCCAACACAAAGATGAATAGCAAACATCTCAACATTCATTTCAATTCATTTATGTTTGAGTTGCTTCTTGAAATCTTTTCAAGTGAAAATTATTTTTTTAATTATTTCCGTCCCTTGAAAATTTCACTTATCACCATCCATTCGACATGGATTTCATGAAAGACTATTTCAATTCTTTCATTTGACTTTTTACGGTTTATGGTGTCAACTATTTTAAATCAAGAAACGGCCTGCAATGAATTTCATTGTACCAACATTCTCGATTTTATTTTATAGTCCAAAACTCCAACTATTCTTTTCCTTTTTCTTGGTACTATATATGTTATATAACGAAACTAAAAATCCGTTAAATATATAGTTCCGACAAAAGAAACTCATATGCTTCAACCGCACTCACGGACTAAACATCCGGCTCATTTCCACCAACTTTGGATTTTCCTAAAGAAATATCACTAAGTTCAAGGTGGTTAAGTAGAACATCTTTTGTTGCCATCACATAAAGTCGAGGCCAACAAAATTTTCTAACTTCTCACAATGGTGACCAAAATACTTGGAACACCCACATTCCATTGGAAATTTGTCTCCACACAAGGAGCCTTCCCTCAAAACATTGGCAATTAAACACCAAATTATTACTTTGTTGTTACAAATATAACTCTCTAACTTAATTAGAGAATTTACTCAAAGAATAAATTGCAAATTCAATACAAGAATTATCACAATTTATTTCTTGTAACAACCCATCTTAATAAGCCTCTTAATTCCTTAATGGAATTATTATTAGAGATTAATTATTTCAAAATTAAATGTCTCATTTTGGAGTACCTCTAAATTCGAGACATTTACATTCTCATTCACATAATACACAATTTCATTTAGAAGCCCTCCTTCTAAATATTGTGTCATTTTTCATCATCAACAACAATAGGATTTAACAACTTCCTTCAAAAAGTCCTATTGTTTTTGTCTTCATGACATTAGTCACTTATCAACTATTAGGTTTTAACAACTTCTTCCAAGAAGCCCTATAGGTTTAGTATTTTTGACTTCACAACAATAGAATTCAACAACTTCTTTCAAGAAGCTCTATTGTTTTTATCTTTGTAACTTTTGTCACTATTAACAATAATAAGTTTTAACAACTTCTTTTCAAGAAGCCCTATCATGTTAATCTTTGTGAACTTCGTACCATGTACAATAATAGGTTTTAACAACTTCTCATAAGAATCCCTATTATTTTCGTCAACGTAATGTTAAAGACTTAATCTTCCAACGTTCTTAGTTCCAATGAACTTTCCAATCTCTTCACTATGATTCATACAAAACGAATCATAAGAGACATATCACAAGATGTATAACCACTTCATGAGGCATAGCCACATTTGGTTTATACAATCATTGTAACATAGTTGATGTCATGGAGCATCAATCTTTCCATCTTTGTTAATCTCATTAAACGAGTGGAAAGAAACTGTTTTTAATTCACGAAACTGCTCTGTTCTGAGATTTTTATCTCTATTTTCACATAACAGATTCCAATCTCCACCGTTCAGAGTTTTCTCTTATGGGTCGTGAACATGCACAAAAGGTTTCATCCCCATCCAACGGTTAACAAAGCGGAAAATGTTGTTTTACTACAGCTGGTCAAGAAAAATCTGTGCAGAAAGTTGCTTGCTTTCTTTCCCATTGTTCCTCATTTCTTTTCAGTATTTTCTCCCGTAGCTGCCACGCCACAAGATCCATGTAATCTGTAATCCTTTCTCAACAAGTGAATTAGTCTTAAGATTTTTGGATAAAATCTTGTAAATATCGAAAGGAAAACAAATTACAACATTGAAAATAAAATATACAACAATTATAAAAAAAACATAAAAGGAACGATACAACCGTATTTGATCTCTTCATTGGATTTGTCCATCTTTGATCTCTTGTATCCGAGTCGTGTGAGAACACACTCTCTTTAAGACTAATCCGTCCTCCTCTCTACGAGTGCTTGAGGTTTCAATGGGCGTTAGTCTCCCAGGATAAAACGGATTAACCGGAACCACTCCGCACTTGAGCCTTCCGGCGAAATGAACTAATATGCTTGGACAATATCACCATTCCAATTATTCAAGGAGGCCAAAGGAAGAAGATGAATAAATTGCAAAAATGTAGAGGAATATTGATGGAAAAAAAACTTCTTTTTGTGTGTTTTTCTCTTCTCTTTTTCTCTTTTCTTTCAAAGAGTTGTGGGTATTTCTTTTATAGCTCAAAACTCCCCAAAGATTAATTCTCCAATTAATCCACATATTGATGATCATCTTAATTCAACAATTAACCTTGCCATCAATTTCTTTTTGGAGTTTCATTTGCCAATCATAAATGGACATTAACCTTGGAAGTTATTCTTGGAATTAATCTTGAATTAAAAGAATTATAATTCAATAAAAAATGGCAAAAACTATCAACTAGTTTTTCCATACTTTTCACATGTGAGACAAACTCACATTTCCAACTTCCATCCATTTATTTAAGCTATAATATTTTTATCATCCAATCTTCAAATTGAACAAATAAAAATATCATTTTCATGTTCTAACGGAGTAGAATATGAACCCACAATTAATCTTTGTCCAATGACAAACGATTCTTCCAAGAAAATGTACACAATTTCCTTCACACACAAGATATTTTTCCAACAATCCCCCACATGAAGGAAATTGAGGACGAGATTGGTGATAGAGTTCGGTAGACAAAAACTTGCATACGAAGGTGTGGGGATATTGCCCATTGAACCTCCGCTCGAACTAGCATATTTACTCTAATCGCAAGTCGATAGACGCGATGTCCTTGAATCGATATGCTTTTTGTGTAGCCGATCATATACTAGACACAAGTAATGTCCTAAGATATTTCATTTCTCATAGCTATGTTCATTCATGGCCCTGAACATACGCCTGGTTCTGCGAGAGGGTCTAAGAATTGAGCCTTACACAATTCTCCTCGAAGAGGCCTCACTTCTCTCTCACATAGGTGACTTCTTAAAGGTAACCCGTATTACCCCGCTCGACTTTCTCGATGCGTAAGAGTCATTAAAAGCATTTTGCTTATCCTTGTCCCTTCGGGATGTCACTAATAGGAATGGACTTAGGGGTTTGACCCCCACAGTGACGCGCGAGTCTTTTAACAGTTAGGTGGTCCCTTTTGAATCTAGTTCTTGGGATATCCAATCATCTAGATTGGGTTTTCCGCTGTGATCAACTCTAAGAGGCTTATGTCTCATTCCCCTCCACAATTGACAACTAACTCTCGATTATAACCCTTTGGTTAACGGATCCGCTTTTATTATTTGACTTCACATAGTTAAATTAGTTGAGAGTAGTTTTTTAATGGTATTATGTCTTTGACATATATATCAAGACCTACCATTACACACAATGCTTTGTGTTCAATCAATCATCGATTGAATTTTAGCAATACAATCAATTGCTAACACAAGCTTTATCCCTTGGAATATCTTCTATAAATTGGCATAGCTTCTCGGCTTTCTCACCACATTTATCTAAAGAAATAAATCTAGATTCCACCATGAATCTATTTATAACTTATTTGTTTAGAAGATTTCCATGATATAGTTGCTCCCGCTAGTAAGAATACGAATCTACTCACCGACATTGAGTCTTTGATTTTGTATATCCAAATAGCATCACTATATCCTTAAATTACCGATATATGTCTAGTGTAGTGTAATCCATGATCGCAATTGTATCTCAAGTACCTTAGTACTTTTACAATATACTTAGGATTACTAGTGTACCAACTCACTAGACTTCCATTAATTCTCGAGTGTTCAACTTGAGAAACAACATCACTTCTATTCTTCAATAGATGTTGACTCATGCATATTGGGTTTTACCCATTGCTAAATCATCCTTGTTAATTTCTCAAGAATTATCCACACAATGTGACTAGCTTAAAGCAAGTCCATTCAATTTCTTAGAAATTTCCACTACAAGGATTGCATCCGCTAAACCTATATCTCGTTACCTTTTTCAAAATTTCCAAGAACTATATCATAATTTTCTTAATGCAAATTCATTAGTTCTTCTTGAAATCTTAAACCCAAAGGACTCATTAGCTAAACTTCTTTCAAGTTCAACATTTCTTCGATAGATTTAATCAACATCATGACATAACCACTCATGTCATATTTGATTAATCCACTTTCTTTCAAGGTAAAATCAAGATTTTGATGTCATTATAAGTGCTAATTTTAAGTCATCTAGTGACTTTATTAAAATCTCACACTTTATTATAGTTTTTACTTTGATCTATTTCATTCAAAGCATCACTTTGATCTATTTCACTCAAAGTATCATTTGTTCATTTTCATGAACTTGACATCAATACTTGATTTTCCAAAACAAACGTTTTCATGGTTTTATATATATTCAATATCATTGAATCATATATAACAACCACTATGTAAATTCATTATTCATATGCTTCACTATCTTGTACCAAAATATCAATTTTGTTGATGTTGGACTTTCTACTTTGCGAACTACCCCCACATTCACAAGTGTACGTAGGCCTACGTTTCCATACTTCATACGGAATTTACATTGTTTTCTTGGGGTAACCTATTCAATAGGTATTTATTTTCTAAAGTAGACTTACCCCCACATCTTTGGGTTAGTCCTAAAATATAGCAATAATGCTATCATTATTTTCATCAACACTTTTTGATAATAGCACACAAGGTGGACATTTTATGTACAAACCCATGTTATACACACACTACACTCATTAATGTATTATCCTTATTATCTCATTTTTAAGTTGGTTTCAACTTCTCCATTCAATGAGACAATGCTTATTACTAATAACAATAACATTGTTATTATTACTATGTGTTTGAACAATACATACATATCACAAAATATCAATATGCTTATCATATGATGATGTAGTTCAACACATATTTCACATCTTGTTTGAATTCCTTTTGAATGAAAAAATGTGATCTAGCTAAAGAGACATACTCTTATTATTGATCACCAACTCAACCCATCGGTTGATACAATCTCCATTTCCATCATTCAAAAATCATGATGTCATCCTTGATGACATCTACCTTTGTCTCTCAAGACACAAGGAAAATGTTTAACTTTTTCAAACAAGTTTGGTTTTTCATACAAGTTTGACTTTTCAAACAAGTTTGACTTTTGACCAAGTTTGACAAACTTGGTCTTTGCCTTAAGCAATTCAATATGCTCCACCACATTTGCTTTCATCACAAGAAGTGTTACACAACTTCTTATCTGAAGCTCTATTCTCTTTTCCAACACAAAGATGAATAGCAAACATCTCAACATTCATTTCAATTCATTTATGTTTGAGTTGCTTCTTGAAATCTTTTCAAGTGAAAATTATTTTTTTAATTATTTCCGTCCCTTGAAAATTTCACTTATCACCATCCATTCGACATGGATTTCATGAAAGACTATTTCAATTCTTTCATTTGACTTTTTACGGTTTATGGTGTCAACTATTTTAAATCAAGAAACGGCCTGCAATGAATTTCATTGTACCAACATTCTCGATTTTATTTTATAGTCCAAAACTCCAACTATTCTTTTCCTTTTTCTTGGTACTATATATGTTATATAACGAAACTAAAAATCCGTTAAATATATAGTTCCGACAAAAGAAACTCATATGCTTCAACCGCACTCACGGACTAAACATCCGGCTCATTTCCACCAACTTTGGATTTTCCTAAAGAAATATCACTAAGTTCAAGGTGGTTAAGTAGAACATCTTTTGTTGCCATCACATAAAGTCGAGGCCAACAAAATTTTCTAACTTCTCACAATGGTGACCAAAATACTTGGAACACCCACATTCCATTGGAAATTTGTCTCCACACAAGGAGCCTTCCCTCAAAACATTGGCAATTAAACACCAAATTATTACTTTGTTGTTACAAATATAACTCTCTAACTTAATTAGAGAATTTACTCAAAGAATAAATTGCAAATTCAATACAAGAATTATCACAATTTATTTCTTGTAACAACCCATCTTAATAAGCCTCTTAATTCCTTAATGGAATTATTATTAGAGATTAATTATTTCAAAATTAAATGTCTCATTTTGGAGTACCTCTAAATTCGAGACATTTACATTCTCATTCACATAATACACAATTTCATTTAGAAGCCCTCCTTCTAAATATTGTGTCATTTTTCATCATCAACAACAATAGGATTTAACAACTTCCTTCAAAAAGTCCTATTGTTTTTGTCTTCATGACATTAGTCACTTATCAACTATTAGGTTTTAACAACTTCTTCCAAGAAGCCCTATAGGTTTAGTATTTTTGACTTCACAACAATAGAATTCAACAACTTCTTTCAAGAAGCTCTATTGTTTTTATCTTTGTAACTTTTGTCACTATTAACAATAATAAGTTTTAACAACTTCTTTTCAAGAAGCCCTATCATGTTAATCTTTGTGAACTTCGTACCATGTACAATAATAGGTTTTAACAACTTCTCATAAGAATCCCTATTATTTTCGTCAACGTAACGTTAAAGACTTAATCTTCCAACGTTCTTAGTTCCAATGAACTTTCCAATCTCTTCACTATGATTCATACAAAACGAATCATAAGAGACATATCACAAGATGTATAACCACTTCATGAGGCATAGCCACATATGGTTTATACAATCATTGTAAAATAGTTGATGTCATGGAGCATCAATCTTTCCATCTTTGTTAATCTCATTAAACGAGTGGAAAGAAACTGTTTTTAATTCACGAAACTGCTCTGTTCTGAGATTTTTATCTCTATTTTCACATAACAGATTCCAATCTCCACCGTTCAGAGTTTTCTCTTATGGGTCGTGAACATGCACAAAAGGTTTCATCCCCATCCAACGGTTAACAAAGCGGAAAATGTTGTTTTACTACAGCTGGTCAAGAAAAATCTGTGCAGAAAGTTGCTTGCTTTCTTTCCCATTGTTCCTCATTTCTTTTCAGTATTTTCTCCCGTAGCCGCCACGCCACAAGATCCATGTAATCTGTAATCCTTTCTCAACAAGTGAATTAGTCTTAAGATTGTTGGATAAAATCTTGTAAATATCGAAAGGAAAACAAATTACAACATTGAAAATAAAATATACAACAATTATAAAAAACATAAAAGGAACGATACAACCGTATTTGATCTCTTCATTGGATTTGTCCATCTTTGATCTCTTGTATCCGAGTCGTGTGAGAACACACTCTCTTTAAGACTAATCCGTCCTCCTCTCTACGAGTGCTTGAGGTTTCAACGGGCGTTAGTCTCCCAGGATAAAACGGATTAACCGGAACCACTCCGCACTTGAGCCTTCCGGCGAAATGAACTAATATGCTTGGACAATATCACCATTCCAATTATTCAAGGAGGCCAAAGGAAGAAGATGAATAAATTGCAAAAATGTAGAGGAATATTGATGGAAAAAAAACTTCTTTTTGTGTGTTTTTCTCTTCTCTTTTTCTCTTTTCTTTCAAAGAGTTGTGGGTATTTCTTTTATAGCTCAAAACTCCCCAAAGATTAATTCTCCAATTAATCCACATATTGATGATCATCTTAATTCAACAATTAACCTTGTCATCAATTTCTTTTTGGAGTTTCATTTGCCAATCATAAATGGACATTAACCTTGGAAGTTATTCTTGGAATTAATCTTGAATTAAAAGAATTATAATTCAATAAAAAATGGCAAAAACTATCAACTAGTTTTTCCATTCTTTTCACATGTGAGACAAACTCACATTTCCAACTTCCATCCATTTATTTAAGCTATAATATTTTTATCATCCAATCTTCAAATTGAACAAATAAAAATATCATTTTCATGTTCTCACGGAGTAGAATATGAACCCACAATTAATCTTTGTCCAACGACAAACGATTCTTTCAAGGAAATGTACACAATTTCCTTCACACACAACATATTTTTCCAACATCTACAACAACCAAAATTGAGAAAACACTTCACATCGTTTAGAGGATTTACCAATATGTGAAGACTGTTATATAACGGACAAGTGACGCACTACTTTATTGTTGACGCTACGTCTTACATGCACTAATGAATAAAAGATTTTCCACTAATGATATGAATATAAGACTGTATTCCCTACTCTTTGAGCAATCTTGTTTTTGCTCACGAATAATGTAATGCACGATATTGAGAAACTCATACAATATAAATTATTGCCTTCTTTCAAAAACGTTCTGAGTTTAATCTCCTTCCCGTTGCGAAAAAAATAGCATCATGCATATCACATGAACAAACATAGGGTCGTATAAACATTTTACTTTTATTTAAATTAAAACCAAGTCAATAAATTAATAACTGAAGATTGACATGAAGTAAAGTGACCTTGTGGACTAATTTGAAAGTACAACAGTCTTTTTATTTTATTTTATTTTTAATAACGTATCAATTATTCTTAGCGCACATTCACCCCTTTATTAACTTCTAAATCAAACGCAAAAGAAAAGAGAGAGAAAACATCATTTGGATCATTGCATTTCATCTAACTATAAGGCTAGAAATTGTCACAACTGTTTAAATTTTCCATTTTCAGTGCTCGGAAGCCTTGTCATGTCATGTATAGTTAACCACCTTGTAAGAAGTTTTTTAAAAAAAAAAAAAAAAGCTCACGAAAATGTACAACAAAATTAAGTAAATGCACAAGTGGTGCACTTCCAACATTATACACTCCGTTCTAGAGCCATAACATTCCCCCCCCAAAAAAAAAATCTTTCTTAGTAAGGTAAGCTTTTCGAACTTGAACTAATTACCAAGAACTTGTGCTTAGAACTAGAATCTTTATCCACGCCATTAGCACGACGAGTAATCATTTCCATATTTTTATACAAACTCTGTTTCACCATCTTCTTCATCATCTTCTTACCTTCTGTAGGTGTTTCTCGACTTACAGGCGAACCAAATGATAACCTTCTAGCTTGTGGGCCAGAATGGGGTGCCATCCTAGTTTGTCGCTCATCTTTAAACCATTGTAGTAATTTCAATGACCTTTTTTGGGCCAATGGGCTTCCCAACAAGGCTACTTCAAGAAGAACATGTACAATTCCCGCCTTAGCCATTTTAACCCTTTGTAAAGAGCTTTGATGAGCTAAAATCATCAAAACATAAGCCGATAACTCTTGTAACTTCGACTTCTCTTCCATTGCCATTATCTCTATTAGGCTTTCGGGCACCATTGGATTACTTTCCAACGCTTTCTTTCCCATTTGGATCACCGCCAAATTCCCTAGTATTGCAAGGGCTTTTTCGGAAGTTTCATTGACCGATGATAGCCTCAAAAGAGTGTTTACCAATCCATGAGTAGCCAAACTTCCTGCACTCTGTAACATGGTGGATAGATTATACAATGTACCTAAACACATCTCTTTTGTGTCAATACTCGAATCAGATTCCAAAATGGTGAGCAAGAAGGGAAGAATTTGGGATGAATTGATAGGAAATTGACTGTTTGCTAAGGAAGATAGGGACATGACAAGTTGTGCAAATTCATGCCTTGTTGATTCTTCCAAAACACCGATATTTTCGGGTAACTTTGATAGGATTCCTTCTTCTACTATGAGAGCTTTATTCCTGAAAAATTAGTCATGACAATAAGATCAGAGATATTAATAAAAGAGTCAGCCAAATGAAATTAATAACAACATTATTATGAAAGAAGTCAATAAGATTTGAATTTGGATCTGGGTTTGAGGGCTAATGTTAACAAATGTAGTTTTCAAATACTATGAAAATTTGATCATTCTCTTAAAAATTTGAAACTGATAGACCATTTAAAATAGGGCGAATTACATTTTAGGCCCCAAAGTTTGAGGGGTGTTCCTATGATGAGCTCTAAAGTATCTCCGTTAGCATTTTGGGCCCCAAAGTTGTCAATTTTTTGTCGAGTTAGGGTTTTTAACCAATTTTGTTACAAAAACCAGTTAAATAGGCACGTGCCACGCACATGCCACCTAACGGAGGATAATTTGAATTGATATTTAAAATTTAAGGGGTAAGTGATATAAATTAAAAGTGGGGGAAAACAAATAAAATCAACCCCCAAATAAAACCCTACCTCCCCACCCCCTGTGACGTTAATCCCCTTCTCTCCCCGGTCTCTCTCCCTTCCTCACCTCTGACCCCTTCTCCGATGACGTTATCTCTCTCTACCTCCGTTCATGCTCCAGCCACCTCTCCCTTCCCACCTTCGGCGATCCTTCCGACCACTCTCTCATCCTCCGGCGACTTTTTCGAACACTCCTCCGACCAATCCATTACCTCCGGCACAGCCGTGATCTGCCTAAACCCTAGCCCGATCTTCTCCTATCTGCAGCGAAGATCACCATTTTCGCCGCCAAGCTCGAAGCAAGAACCAAGAACCAAGCCTGGTTATCGTCTCCGGTATACAAACCATATCTGATCGTCTTCTCCGGCGATCTCTTTTTTTGCCCTATGATTATTAATCTTCTTCGCTCCAAGTCAATCTTCACCACGCCTTCGATCTCCACCATGCCTCCGATCTGTCCCTCTCTCTACTACTCCAGGTTTTGATCGGAGAGATAAGGGGTGGTTGGTTATCTGGGTAATTTTTTCAATTATTGTTGTTTCTTTTTTTCTGTTGGGAAATTTGATGGAGATAGCACAGCCCTGATGGGTGGTGGTACCTAACTGTGATGGGTGAAGGTGGTCGACTGTCGGTGGCGATGGTGACGGCAGTCATGGTGATTGGTGCTGGTGGTTGAAGTTTTTTTTTTTGAAACATGCTGGTGGTTGAAGTTAGAAAAAGTGATGATATTTAAAATTGATGATGAAAATATATTCTTTTTGCTAAATATATACTCCCTCCGTTTCATGAGAACTGAGACTTATTTCCCTTTTCGTCTGTTTCACCTCAATTGAGACTGCCCAAAATGGCAAACTTTTAAATATTTTATATTTACCCAACCCCACCACTCATTCTCTCTCTTCATTCTCCACCACTCATTTTATTCAACCAACACTACTATTTATCCCACTAATTCTCTCTCTTCATTTTCTACCACACATTTTCCTTATTTTATTAGTATTCCTTAGTTCTTGTGCCATTTCCTTTAGTCTCAGTTCTCATGAAACGGAGGGAGTAAATGAGAATAATATTCTTTTTGAATTCATCAAAGTAATATTTATTCAAAGTTTTTTTTTAATTTGAGCAAAAAATATTTTAATATTTAAGGCCATTAAATTTTCTTTATTTAAATGTTATTATTTTTAAAAAGGTTAATTATATGAAAAATAATTTTTAATATTTAAGCCCATTAAATTTAAGAATATGCAGTAAACCCCCTATAAGTTAAATCAATTTCAAACTATCCTCCGTTAAGTGGCATGTGCGTGGCACGTGCCTATTTAACTGGTTTTTGTAACAAAATTGGTTAAAAATCCTAACTCGATAAAAAATGACAACTTTGAGGCCCAAAATGCTAACGGAGATACTTTAGAGGCCATCATAGGAACACCCTCCAAACTTTGGGGCCTAAAATGTAATTCGCCCTTTAAAATATTATACATATATACTATATACTTCCTCCGTCCCATAACTATGTGCATAAATTGCCAATTTGCGTGTCTCATTGATAAGTCACACTTTCCTAAAATGGCAAAAAAAACTTTACTATTCATCCCACTAATTCTCTCTCATACTTTATTTTTATACTCACAACACCAATCAACCTAATTTTCCCTACCCACTTTCTCTTTCCTACTTCACTTTTCACACTCACAACAACTACCCACTACTATTCATCCCGTAATTTTTGTGCAAAACTTATTTTGCACATAGTTATGAGATAGAGGGAGTATATATATATATATATATATATATATATATATATATATATATATATCTTATCATAAAATTTATATAAATTTCAATCATCATAACTAGAAAGGTCGAATTAAGACTCTTATCAATGTGGTGGAACAGAAGTATCTGGAAATGCAGATAAATTGTATCAAAAAGAGATTAAAAAAAATATTAGATAATTGAATTGTCTGCCAAACTAGTACGCTGGATATTATTATTATTATTATGCTAATTCCAACTCTTCCTACCATTATGGAGTTTAGTGGACAATCAGCGCACCTTCTGCCTTCACAACTCCACATAGTACTATTATTCGCCCATAAACTAATACTCCGTATATATGCAGAGTACCAACTGAAGATAACATTGCCGACCCATTGACAAAGGGTCTTCAGCAAGCGAGGCATGATGGTCATGTTAGGTCTATGGGTATTCGATACATTAATTAGGCCTAGTGCAAGTGGGAGATTGTTGGTGTGTATGCCCTAGACACGTTATTTGAACGATTAATGTTATCATTTGCTTAATGCTTTAATAAAGATATGGAATGTTTGATTATTATATCTTTTGCATGTTTATTATAATAATCCTCGTCCCTGATAATTATGATTAATTATTAGTATAAGTCTAATAGATTATCATATGATGATAATGTGTATGGGATACAATTAGACTTATGGGTATTTGTTGGAGAACAAATACTGGACTGACCCCTATGAGATTTATGTCATGGTCACAATGTCATAATTAAGTCTCATATAGTTATATCACTAGAATCTCTAGACCTGAGATTATTACAGTCATCCACATGATGAACATTACGTTTGACATATTCAAACGTTACCCTTAACCGGGTAGCTATAAAGAATGTGATTGGCATAATCGGAATCATGTAGGGAAGGGTAATAAGTCAAGAAGGGATTTGTTCCTCGTGAAGAGGGATGTCAAGCTTTGGCCACTCGATGAATGGTATTGATGAAATGCATGGCCATGCTCAAATGAATTGATTGGATCAAAGTCATTTGTATTATCAATACATTCGGGATCGAGAAAGCATTGAACAAATTAAGTTGACCATTGACCATGGCTTACGTTCAATAGACATCATGAAACAAAAAGATTGTGTTATGTTCTATTTAGGAAACTTTTGATTTCAAAGTTATACTAATTGGGTAGTCATAATGGCTTGCTAGAGTCCGCTTATGATTTACGAGGTTTGAATGGTTCGGACTCGTTGCCAACTTAGTATAATCCTATTGGGTCACACACGCTGAACGGAAAATTAAAAGGAGCGAGAAACGAGGAAACTGATAAGGGCAGCCGTACGGCTACCTTTGCTCCGTACACCTGGATCGCCGCCGTACGGTGCCCCCCCCCCCCCGAAAATCAGTTTATTTTATGTCTTTTCTTGTTGGACAAGAAGACCTAAGTCCTAAAGGGTTTTGGAAACCTCTTGTATATAATGTGGACAGCCGGGAATTGTTCCCACAATATTGATTTGATCAATTCCAAACTATTTCTTAGAGAAATAAAATACACATTATATTCTAGGATCATTGTTTTTTATTATTCCTAATTATCAAACTAGAATAATCTTTGGGAGCTTTGAAGAAACGTTCTTCACAATTATTTTTCAAACCGAAGACCTAGCAGTCAAGTTCAAGAAGGCGTTCTTGAAATCTGTTCATTGTGTGGATCACCGATAGAGGGCGTTTATCTTAGCGTCATAATCCAAGTTTTGCATAACGATCTACAAATGTTAGTTTCTTTCATCTTCGTATTATGAGTTATTGTTCATAACGGATCTAGGCTATTAGGTTTTTTTTTCATGTTATGTCTTCTGCTGCGCATGATCGCATAAAACCCAACAGTGGTATCAGAGCCCCGTTGATGATCAATAATTCTAATATGTTATGATATAATTATTTAATGCGATTATTTAATTGGTATGATCATGAGGAAGATGAATTTATGTGATAGAATTTTATATGAGATATAAAATATGCATAATAGTTGTTATTGATGTGGTTGTAATTTTAATTTGATTGATATGTATGATCTCATGCTTAGATTATCATATTGTAATTGGATTATAATTGTTGATGATCATGATCTAATTTGTATGAGGAATAAATTGGTTATTGTTTGTATGAATTAGATGAGTTAAAATTCGTAATCTGTATTTTCATGTTTCTGTAATCTGATTATATACAAACATGATATTGGGATTGATCGAATTTCTGAAAAACTGGAAATCTGGAGAAACTGATCACAACATCTGTACGGATGGACAGCCGGCGTACGCCTAGGTCCAAGCCGTACGGCGCCTGTATGTTTTTCCAGATTGTTGTTCTGTCTTCTGGTGTCCAGATTGTTCTGTAAATTGCTTATAGAATTCGAATCTGGAAAACATAAACTGGTTTCAGACGGCTGATTTTGGTAACCGTGTTTCCTGAAACAGTTTTTGTCAAAGAATTCAGAGTAATGGCAGAAATCAGAGTTCTAAAGAGTTTAGAATTGCTGTAATCTGTGAAATTAAGAGACAATGAAAGGGTCTTGAGACATGTGACCAATCAATGCGGGAATGTGGATACCTTTTGGCTTAGTTTCGACCGCATAGAGAAGTTACTTGGCTTCTTGATCTTAGCACGGAAATGTGGATGCCTTTTGGCTTAGTTTCGGCCGTGCGGTTTGTGCTCTCAATTTCAAGATGCTCTGCGGTGACCGGTTTGGACAATGCTGATTCTAATCTTTTTCAGATGGCTGGTTTTGGAAACCATGTTTCCTGAAACAGATTTAAGTTCAGAAGTCCAAACTGTTAATGAGATCAGAATCTTAAAGGAGTTTAAGATTGGCATAATCTCAAAGTTTTCAGACTTTAATCCTAGAACTAGGTCAACTAAAGTCGCATAAAATTAATTCGGTTAATGATTAACTTTATGTGTATGAACCTTCTGAAAAACTTAAGTCAAGTGTTGATCCATGATTAAAACACTTGTGAGTACATGGGTAGTTTTATGTGGGCTCTGCCAAAGCGAGGCACATTAATTCTATTCATCTATGAGCAAGATGAGGAAAGAGTGATTCCTATACGTTTAAAATAGTTCGACTTAATTAAGCTATCAAAAGACAAAGTTTTGGGCCTAAGGCACAGATGAGATTAAAACATGTTAGACATATGATGTCTAAAATCTCATAAAGGATCTAAGAGTCATATATGATATGATTGACAAGGAGTTGTCTACCTAATTAATTTAATTTTGAGCAGTATCGCCAAAGCGGACTTGAAATTAAATTAAAGTTGGATCTTAGCCCACCAAATTATATGATACATTAGATGTATTTGAAGGTTATATAATTTAGTGAGAGTATTAGTAAAATACTAAAATTATAATATCTTTAATTAAGTTGGTACTTATATGTGATTACATGTTTGCATAATTGTAGATAATGGCACAAAATACAAATTCACTATCATTGCGATCTATCCTTGAGAAGGAAAAGCTTAAAGAGAATGGTTATAACTTCATGGATTGGATCCGATGCCTCAGAATTGTTCTAAAGCATGAAGATAAGATGTACATTCTCGATAAACCCATTCCTGGAGAGGAACTTGCTGCCAATGCCCCTAGGGTAGAGAGAGATGCCTACAAGAAGCACAAAAGTAATTCTCGTAAGGTGGGTTGTCTCATGCTTGCTGCCATGTGTTCTGAACTTCAAAAGTCTTTTGAACACTTGGAAGCTTATGAGTTGGGAACTCAATAAAAAGATATGTTTCAAGAGAAAGCAAGGCAGGAAAGGTTTGATACCATGGCTGCCCTTATCTCATGCAAGATGAGTGAAGGACAACCAGTGGGTCCTCATGTTTTGAAGATGAAGGCCCATTTTGAGCATTTGGAGAGACTTGGGCACCCAATCTCTGTTGAATTGCCTACTGATTTTATTCTTAATTCATTACCTAAAAGCTATAATCAGTTTGTCATGAACTTTAATATGCATGGTATGGATAAGTCTCTGTCTGAGTTTCATGGGATGCTAAAGACAGCAGAAAAGAAAATAATCAAAGAAGCCTCTCCCGTGCTTGTGGTCTCAAATGAAGGAAAGGGCTCTAAAGGCAAAGGTAAGGGTAAGGCAAAAGTTGTCAAACGCAAAATAAGCAAGGCAACTGTTGCCAATGCTGCTGTGGCTAAACCTAGCTCCCAAAAGGATGCAATTTGTTTCCATTGAAATGAGATTGGTCATTGGAAATGGAATTGAAAGGTTTATAAGGAAGAGATGAAGAAGAAGAAGGGCAGTGGGACTGCTTCTACTTCAGGTATCTATGTTATAGATATACTCCTATCTACTTCTAGTTCCTGGGTATTAGATACCGGATGTGGATATCATATTTGTTTAAATGTGCAGGCACTAAAGAATAGGAGGCTACTCAAATATGGCGAAGTAGACCTACGAGTGGGGAATGGAGCAAGAGTTGCTGCATTATCCGTAGGAACCTATGAAGTCATTTTACCTAGCGGAATAATTCTTGTTTTGAACAATTGTTATCACGTTCCGGATTTAAGTAGAAATATTATTTCAATTTCTTGTTTGGATAATGAAGGTTATAGTTTTCTTATTAAAATAAGAAGCTTTCTATTTATTTAAATGATATGCTTTATTGTACTGCATGTTCATTTAATGGCCTTTATATCCTTGATGTTGAGAATGGAAATAATGATGATATCTATAATGTAAATAAGAAATCCAAACCTAATGATGTAAATCATACTTATTTGTGGCATTGCCGTCTTGGTCATATTAATGAGAAACATATCTCAAAACTCCATGTGGACGAACTTTTAGATTCACATGATTTTGAATCGTATAAAATTTGTGAGTCTTGTTTACTTGAAAAGATGACAAAGACACCTTTTACTAAGAGTAGTGAAAGAGCTAATGACTTATTGGGACTCATACATACTGATGTGTGTGGACCAATGAGAAGCAGTGCTAGGGGAGGATATCAATACTTCATAACATTCACTAATGATTTTAGTAGATATGGCTATGTCTACTTGATGAAAAACAAAAGTGAATCTTTCGAGATATTTAGAATATTTCAAAATGAAGTACAAAATCAACTTGGCAAAACTATTAAAGCACTTCGATCTGATCGTGGTGGAGAATATTTAAGCCAAGAATTTGACAATCATGTTAAAGATTGTGGAATTGTTTCACAATTAACTCCACCTGGAACACCACAATGGAATGGTGTGTCTGAGCAGAGAAATAGGACTTTATTGGATATGGTCCGCTCCATGATGAGTCAAGTTGATCTTTCTTTATTCTTTTGGGGACATCCACTAGAAACTGCTGCTCTTACACTAAATAGAGTTCCAACTAAAACGGTTCCAAAGACTCCATATGAGATATGGACTAGAAGAAAACCTAGTTTATCTTTCATGAAGATTTGGGGTTGTGAGGCTTATGTTAAGAGACTTGTCTCTGACAAACTTGCACCAAAATCTGATAAATGTATTTTCGTGGGTTACCCTAAGGAAACTAAGGGATATTACTTTTACAACCGCACGGACAACAAAGTGTTTGTTGCTCGAGATGGTATTTTTCTAGAGAAAGAGTTTCTCTCCAAAAGAACTAGTGGGAGTAAAATTAACCTCAAAGAGGTTCGAGAACCCAAAAATGACATGAAACAAATGGTTGGATCTGAACAAGTTTCACAAGGAGTTGTGGAACCTATTCAGAATACTCAAGTTCCTCACAGAACTGGTAGGGTGCGATCCGAACCTGAGAGATATGGATTTCTCATGACGGAAAGCAATGAAGTAGAAGTCATTGATAATGACGAGCCTACTTCCTACCAAGAAGCGATTTCCGCTCCAGATTCAGATAAATGGCTTGGAGCCATGGAATCTGAAATCCAATTCATGTCTGACAATCAAGTTTGGAACTTGATAGATGCACCCGAAGGTGTAAAAACCATAGGATGCAAATGGGTTTTCAAAAGGAAAACTGACATGGATGGAAAGATGCATACTTATAAATCTAGACTTGTAGCGAAAGGCTATAGGCAGATTCATGGTATTGACTATGATGAAACTTTTTCGCCCGTAGCAGTGATCAAGTCTATAAGAATTTTACTTGCCATAGCCGCATATTTTGACTATGAGATATGCCAAATGGATATCAAAACTGCGTTCCTTAATGGGAACCTACTTAAGGATGTGTATATGACACAACCTGAAGATTTTTTTAATCCAAAAAATTCTAACAAAGTATGCAAGTTGCAAAGATTCATTTATGGATTGAAGCAAGCTTCTAGGAGTTGGAATCTTCGATTTGATGAATCGGTCAAAGAGTTTGGCTTCATCAAGAACGAAGATGAACCTTGTGTATACAAGAAGATTAGTGGGAGCGTAGTACTATTTCTTGTGCTATATGTTGATGACATATTGCTCATTGAAAACGACATTCCTGTACTGCAGTCTGTAAAGATTTGGTTAGGAAAGTGTTTTTCAATGAAAGATATGGGAGAAGGCGCCTACATCCTTGGCATTAGGATCTATCGTGATAGATCTAAGAAGCTGATTGGTTTGAGTCAAAGTACATATATTGACAAAGTTCTTAAGAGATTCCGCATGAAAAACTCTCACTACAACAAAAACACTCATTAACAACGTTTGAAAAACGTTGTAATAGACGTTTTACAACGTTTGGCTAAACGTTGTTACAGCCGACGTTGTAATAAGTCCCAGACTACTACAACGTTTACTAAACGTTGTACTACGAGTTTTCTACAACGTTTGAAACGTTGTAACATCACTTTACAGCGTTTAAATAAACGTTGTACTACACGTTTTTCTACAACGTTTAAACGTTGTAAAATCTCTTTCTACAACATTTAATATAAACGTTGTAAATTTATTTGACAACGTTTTTAGAAACGTTGTGATAGTCAAGAAAATAAAAAAAAAATTATTTTATTTTCCTCCCACCACCTCTCCCGCCCCCACGCCCCTATCCCACCCACCACCACCATTAATTTCAATTGAAACCATAAAACAAATTGACAAATACCGAAAGACAACTTTCAGAGATAGAGAAATTTCATAAATAACATAAATTAAAAATAGCAGTTATACAATAGGTGCTACTGTTGTTTCGCTAAGATACATAATTTAGAATCGATTTAAACTATCAACAACCACCACCATAAAGGAATCGAATCAACTATTTTTTTTTTTTACTCATTTTTAAAAAAATACCCTCACTTCTTCCTTCGCTGAGAAAGTGCACGATTGATCTCCGGAGTCTACTTGAAAATAGCATGCATCTTCTTCAAATGATAAGTTTATATCAATGCCTCAATCCTGCACATGGAAGCATGTTTCAAAATTAAAACAACTATGTTTTTTGTGAATGTTATCTATAAATTTGTTACTGTTTTAATCTTTTAGCAAACCTAATCATGTTTTAAAAGAAAACTAAGTATTTCTTTGGTGTAAGAGCAAACTGTGATAAAGCAAAATACCTTGATATGCAGTGAACAAATTTCCTTGAAAAACCTAAAAGCAACACGAGTATCACATCAAACAGAGAAGGAGAGGATCATAAATCGTACAAAGTAGTTAAAAGTCTTTAAAGTTGTCACAAGTAATCAAACATCCTCCAAAAGTTCTTCTAATTAATCAAACATTTTGGAGAAAGAACACATCTAAAAAGGGTCACATTGACATTTTAAATGCTAGAAAGAAAGAATACAGATATTTCATGGACTTGGTCTAAAAATATCAATGTTCAAAAACTAGATTAAACAAAGAATGATGTCTATTAGATGCCCAAGCTTAAGTACTAAAGATAGGTCCTAGAATGTCCATAACCTGAAACATTAGCACTTGGATGAAAGTTACCTCACACTGCCCCCGTCCCCGATTGAATGTCCAAATTTTCTGTTGATTAAGAGAAAATTTAAATATTCTTTTTGAGACGCTAGTAGTATATAGTTAATACTAGATAAAAGAGAAAGTCATAAAGGATATATATTAATAAATATTTTCACTCTGTCCCAAAATGATCTTCCCACTTTTTTTTACCGTTAGTACAAATGAACTTCGAGCGATAATTTTAGGTTGACTTAATTATACTAATAAAATACAAAACTTGTCATTAATACACATCAACAATATTGTCAATAACTCGTTTTATATTTTAATTAAGATAGTTAAGTTAACCTAAAATTATCGCTCAAAGTTCACTCGTAGTAACGGAAAAAGTGGTACGATCAGTTAGGGACGGAGGGAGTATATAATTAGTAGTAGATACTACACCTATGCGCCAAATTAATCATACCATTATGAAATATTGATGATTATCACCCAGAACTCCTAATCCACGGGAATGCTCTAACAATTATAGTCTAACATCAGTCAGGGTTGCATGATACTCTCCGAATCGATACGGTGGAATTCGCGAATCGTTATCTTCGATTCGTGCTCGAATACCTTAAAAAATCTCTTAGAATTCGCCATTAATATCCTCTAAAACTACTGAAAAGTCATTGCTGCAATAAAAGAATATGGTACATTAACTTTTGATATATTTTTTCGATGATGTAATAGAATGTGAAGTTGATTTTCTATGAGAAGTAAGTTTATTAGTATTATATATTTTTTAAATATTTATTTAAATCATACGTACTAATATTGCGAATTCGCGAATTGCAATAATTGTAATACTCTACGTATCGGATTCCATGGGTTGAACGAATCGCGTATTCGTATCGCGAATTCGAATCGGGCGAACTACAAATCGTGCAACCCTCACATCAGTCTATAACAAAAAAAAGAAAAAGAAATATAAGTGTTCAATTCATCCATGATTTGCTGTTGTGTGTGTGCTTGCATGTTTGGAATAAATTATCTAACACATTGTACCAAGTAGTTAACAGTGTCACATTCCATGTGCATTATTGTCCAAAGCCTGAAATACATCTGTCATAATCACATTCAGAATGACTCTTGATGAAAAACAGACAATAATTTTGGGACAAAAGGGTGCTATGTTTAATGTCATATACTCCCTCCATCCTATAACTATGTGGACAAATTGCCATTTTGGGTGTCCCATTGATAAGTTACAATTTTCTAAAATGACAAAGAATCTTTACAATTCATCCCACTCATTCTCTCTCATCCTTTACTTTTATACTCACAACACCAATCAATTTACTATTCCCTACCCCACTTTCTCTCTCTAATTTCACTTTTCACAATCACAAGAACTACCCACTACTATTCATCCTTTAATTCCCGTGCAAAACTTATTTTGCACATTGTTATGGGACGGAGGGAGTATCAAACAATATCAATTACAGTTTACTTTTAAATGAATACTTATTTTGAGCCAACAATTACTACCTCCATCCCAAAATAAATGTCCAAAATAGTTTCAAATTTGATCTTGTTCAAGAGCAAATTCAAAATTCTTTCAAAACTCTTTTAGACATTCATTTGGAAGGAGTAGTTAAACTTAATTCGCATCTTGATAAAACACATTACACATATACCCTGTCAATTTTCAGAAGTGAATTTAAAAAATAAATCTTTTCGATTCTGGAAACTAGCAAAAAAATTGACCATTGTTGAAAGCTAAAAATATTCAACCAGATAATTACTTATACAGTTTTACAATAAAGGATCTATCAACATTGAAACCTCACCGAAATTGGAAATTGGAAATTGAAAATTGGAAAATCGATCAAATAGGGAAGACATTTGTGCTTTTACTTCTATAACAATCTGGACAAGAGATACATATTCCGAAAACATACCTGCTTGAGCGGGGGAAGAGGCTTGGAAGGATCTTGGCATACTTAAAAGGCAGAGATCGTGATCGGCAAGTTGACCATAACCGCCGTCTTAGGAGCAGCCATCAGCGGTGGAGTCTCCCAGATAAGATGAGCTGACAAGACTCTCCAACTTAAGCATCAAAATCAATGAGATCTTTTGAGAAATCGTGAAACCCTAGTTCTCACTCGATTTGTTTAGATCTACAGAAATTAAGTAAATAAAAGTGAGAAATTGGCGAGAGACAAAACCCTAGCAGAAGCGGGAAGAGAAATAGGTAGGCAAATCAAGTCAATCGAGCTACGATTTTTAGCCCTAGAGAAGGAAGTTGGTGGTGTGGCAAGGGGTAGAGACGACCTGGGGAGGTGAGGGTTGACCAGGGGGAGGGTGTAGATGACCGGCGGAAGGGAGAGGAGCAAGCCGACGGGAGGAAGGGACTGGAGATAAGCTTTTAGAGAGAGAGGGGGAGAGCGAGAGAAATAGAGAGTGAAACGAGTGAGTTAGATCTGAAAGAACGAAAGGGTATTAAACAAAGGATCATACTTTTGTTTTCTTGAAAGTTATACTCCCTCCGTCCCGAAAGATAGTATACATTTTTTTGTTATTACTACGAAGGAACTTTGAGCAGTTATAAATGCTATTTATAATTATGTTAATGTGAATCTAAAAATTGATATTAATAGTATTTATAATAGTGTATCAAGAACAATTTCAAAAATTTCATTAGAATAATTAAAAGTAGCCTTAATTATTACTCAAAGTTCCTTCGTAAAACCCATGAAAATAAGGGGACTATCATTCTGGGAAAGAGGGAGTATAACATAAATGTAAACTAAGTAACAACGTTTTTCAAGAAAGTTGTAGTACCGCATTTTACCACGTTTTCTAAATGTTGCAAGAAGCTCTACTACAACGTTTATATAAACAAACGTTGTCATTTGTCGCAACATTTATTTTAAAATGTTGTTGTTGCTTCATTACCACAACGTTTATTCATTAAAAGTTGTTATATAGGCCATAACACAACGTTTATCAACAAAACGTTGTAGAAAGCACCAAATCACAACGTTTCTATCAAAATGTTGTTAAAAAAACGTTGTAAATACCTATTTTTCTTGTAGTGTCTAAAATAGGAAATTTGCCAGTTGCTCATGGCATAACTCTAAGCAAGAATCAGTTTCCTAAGACAACTGATGAGCGAGAGAGAATGAATGGAATCCCATATGTTTCTGCTATTGGATCCATCATGTATACCATGATATGTACTAGACCCGATGTCTCTTATGCTTTGAGCATGACGATTAGATACCAATTGGATCCTGGTGAGAGTCGCTGGATTGCTGTCAAGATGATTCTTAAGTACTTGTGAAGGACTAAAGACCCGTTCTTGGTATATAGAGGTATGGAAGATGATCTTGCTGTAAGTGGTTACACAGATGCAAGCTTCCAAACCGACAAGGATGATTCTAGATCGCAATCTGGATTTGTGTTTATGCTTAATGGAGGTGCTGTTAGCTGGAAGAGTTCTAAGCAAAGTACCGTAGCTGATTCTACAACTGAAGCTGAGTATATTGCTGCATCCAATGCTGCTAAAGAGGCTGTTTGGATAAAGAAGTTCATTGGTGAACTAGAGGTGGTTCCTACCATTGCTAATCCAATAGACCTTTATGGCGATAATAATGCTTCTATTCCTCAAACAAAGGAACCTAGATCGCATCAGAAATCCAAACACATACTTAGGCGTTTTCATATCATTCGAGAGATCGTTGATAGAAGAGACGTAAATATATGTAGAGTACCAACTAAAGATAACATTGCCGACCCATTGACAAAGGGTCTTCCGCAAGCGAAGCATGATGGTCATGTTAGGTCTATGGGTATTCCATACATTAATTAGGCATAGTGCAAGTGGGAGATTTTTGGTATGTATGCCCTAGGCACGTTATTTGAACGATTAATGTTATCATTTGCTTAATGCGTTAATAAAGATATTGAATGTTTGATTATTATATCTTTTGCATATTTATTATAATAATCGTCGTCCCTAATAATTATGATTAATTATTAGTATAAGTCTAATAGATTATCATATGATGATAATGTGTATGGGATACAATTAGACTTATGGGTATTTGTTGGAGAACAAATACTGGACTGACCCCTATGAGATTTATGTCATGGTCACAATGTCATAATTAAATATCATATAGTTATATCACTAGAATCTCTATACCTGAGATTATTACAGTCTTCCACATGATGAATATTACGTTTGACATATTCAAACGTTACCCTTAACCGGGTAGCTATAAAGAATGTGATTGGCATAATCGGAATCATGTAGGGAAGGGTAATAAGTCAAGAAGGGATTTGTTCCTCGTGAAGAGAGATGTCAAGCTTTAGCCACTCGATGAATGGTATTGATGAAATGCATGGCCATGCTCAAATGAATTGATTGGATCAAAGTCATTTGTATTATCAATACATTCGGGATCGAGAAAGCATTGAACAAAGTAAGTTGACCATTGACCATGGCTTACGTTCAATAGACATCGTGAAACAAATAGATTGTGTTGTGTTCTATTTAGGAAACTTTGTATTTCAAAGTTATACTAATTGGGTAGTCATAATGGCTTGCTAGAGTCCGCTTATGATTTACGAGGTTTGAATGGTTCGTACTCGTTGCCAACTTAGTATAATCCTATAGGGTCACACACGCAGAACGGATAATTAAAAGGAGCAAGAAATGAGGAAACTGATAAGGGCAGCCGTACGGCTACCTTGGCTCCGTACGCCTGGATTGCCGCAGTACGGTGCCCCCCCCCCCCCGACAATCAGTTTATTCTAAGTCTTTTCTTGTTGGACAAGAAAACCTAAGTCCTAAGGGTTTTGGAAACCCCTTGTATATAATGTGGACAGACGGGAATTGTTCCCACAATATTGATTTGATCAATTCCAAACTCTTTCTTGGAGAAAGAAAATACACATTATATTCTAGGATCATTGTGTTTGATTATTCCTAATTATCAAACTACAATAATCTTTGGGAGCTTTGAAGAAACATTATTCATAATTGTTTTTCAAACCGAAGACCTAGCAGTCAAGTTCAAGAAGGCGGTCTTGAAATCTGTTCGTTGCGTGGATCACCGATAGAGGGCGTTTATCTTAGCGTCATAATCCAAGTTTTGCATAACGATCTACAAAGGTTAGTTTCTTTCATCTTCGTATTATGAGTTATTATTCATAACGGATCTAGGCTACTGTTTTTTTTTCATGTTATGTCTTCCGCTGCGCATGATCGCACAAAACCCAACAATTAGCCTAATTTCAATTGCCAAGAACACCCCTATCAGCAATAATAGTAATAAAAAATTGTTAATGAGTTCAATAATTGTATTTTAGGAAATTGTGAATAATAATCAATACTCTTAATACAAAGAAAATGATTTCTTGACCAAATTATCCTTACACTCATTAATGCATTAGTTTAAATCCTAGCCACATTAATTTATGTTCTTTTTTCAAAACAACCTCATTAGTCTAGCATTCTCCATTTCATGCTCTTTCATCTACTTTCAGCTTAAAAAAGTAAAATAAATATATTTCAATGTGAAGTATCTCAAATCATTTAGCCTCAGTTTTGTTGCCATTTTATTTTAGTACTCCCTCCGTTGGAAAATTATCTTCTCATTTTTTTTGTTATTATAAATGAACTTTCATAAATTATTTTATGTTGATTTAATTATCTTAATGAAATCTAAAACTTTTTATTGATAGCATTATTGATGGTGTATTAATTACTATTTTTAGGTTTTTATTGCTACTTTTATATCAACTTATAACTATTGCTCAAAATTCATTAGTAGAAAAAAGAAATAGAAAAATCATTTGGAGACGGAGGGAGAAAGATTATTAAAGTAAAGCCTATCACTCACCATTAATGAGGAATTACGAGATTAAACACTTTAAAACATGTTAATCGTCCGTTCAAACAAATAAAATGATAATGTTTGTGATAGTAATTGGCTATGGATGAATTTAATATTGCATGTGTTTTCTCCTGCTCAGAATGATTATGTTTGAAATTAGGTTATCGTATTTATATTTATTAAATGTGTTTCTCCCTTATATTAATCCCTCCGTTCCTTTATAAATGACGTTTAAGACTCTTTACAAAATTTCTTTTTAAATGACGTTTTGTGTTTTTTTGCTTTTAGTGGACCAAATTACCACTTTAACCCTTTAATAACAACTCCTTGTGTCCTGCGTAGGTAGAAGATAAGTAGGTACCGAGGGTTTTTAAAGAGGTGGAGAGTTTTCTCTATCATCTCTTATTCTTTTTTTTTTTTTTTTTTTTTTTTTTTTTTGATGCCCAGGTTCACCAACTTCGCCAGACTTACGGTTGCTCGGCCTAGCTCCGCCAACTACTCCTGGGGGTAGTAGTTCCGGTCCCTCTTCCCTACCACCCGTTAAATCGCGGGATGTGCCTCAGTAGCCAGGGTTTGAGCACATGTCAACTGATAACACAATAGAAGGTCCGACCCCGGAAAAGAGCCCGGAGAGCTCCGTTGTGCCAGGACTTACGGTTGCTCGGCCCTGGCACTAATTGCTCCCACCAGGAATCGAACCCACACTCTATGCCTCCAGCTCAACAACTTATGTCCCCCTCCTTAACCACTGAGCTATGCCCCGGGGGACTATCATCTCTTATTCTCTCTGCATTAAATAGGGTGTTAGGGGTATTTAGGGAAACTTGAAGAAAATAAAATGGGTTCTTGGTTTTTGTTATCCAAGCTTAAACGACATATATAAGGGAACAGAGGGAGTAGTATTTTGAATCGTTATATGAAATGGATGGAGTAAATATGTTACATTGTCCAGGATAGAAAATCGCGTTAGCCTGATTATTAAAGATATGATGATAATTTTTTTTTAAAGTAAGTGTCATCAAAATTATATTTTCTAAAATTATTTTTTATTACAAAAATTTCTTTGTTTTTTAGTTAATTTATCAATTTTTTTGTTCGTGTGTTTATCGCACGGGTGTTGTACTAGTTAAAATAAATAAAAGCTATTAATCATAGATGATAAATGTTGCACATGCTAAGGACAAATTAAATAGGGTGCACTCTTAATTGTAGAGAGTCTATGTAATTTCTTCAAAGTTTACAAGTGTGGCTTTCTGTGAAAACTTTTACAACAACCTACCATTTACTACTCTTAGAGTTCTGAATCTCAAAATATGCCTCAAAATATTAGTCTTATTTTTCTTAGTTGTTTGTTTCAGAAAGTTAGTTTTATTTACAAAATTAAGCTTCAAAATTACTTTTAAAATTTATAATGTAATTTAAAATTAGTGAAAAAACAAACGGAACTATTAATTTGTCACGGAGAGAGTAATTTCTTGATTCATTTATGATTATATGGAAAAGAGGAAGAAACAAAAAGAAGATAGTATGCGGGGTTTGATGTAATATTAGTGTACTAGATAAAGAAGCTTTTAAATCTCCAAAAAGTGAGAGCATAGTTGGAAACTTGCCACTCAAAACTGTTAGAGCAATAACAAGACTTGATAAGAAAAGAGAGCAATCACAAGAACACAGATATACGTGGTTCACCAACTTGGCTACGTCCACGGGGAGGGGAGAGAATATTATTATCAATCTGGAGAAAGAATTACAAGATCACACTATTACTGCTGCACGAATTATTGATCACAATAATTCCTAACTGTGCAACTGTAGACAGACCTTGCTCTGAGCACTCTAATAATTTGTCTATGACAATCTGAGGTGTGATTTTAATCTAAACTACTGGCCTCTATTTATACTAGTAAAGTTTATCTCAAAATCTCTTAGGAACTTGGAAACCTAGTCCAAAAACTGACTTGGAAACCTAGTCCAAAACTGACTTGGAAACCTTCCTTCTGCGCTCTGTCCCAGAATTACGAAATCTCTCTGTTGTTTAATCCTTTAACTCGGCGTCCCAAATTCAAAGGCATTAACCCAACAATCTCCACCTTGACTTTGAATCTCCATGACAACAAACCTTTTCTCCCCCCTTGCCTCTTCTGCTATCTAATAGCTACGAACAATCTGCAAGTCCAAACAATGTTGGAATTTGCTTCCCGTCATGAGTTATGTGAACATGTCTGCAGGGTTGTTCGCCGTCCCTACCTTCACCTTTACCCGTTTCTCATGTTGGGTTTCGTAGTAACATGCGCAGCGGAATTAAGCATTTAAAATTTATGAAACCCAAAGCCCATAGATCCATTCATATGATTAAGTCAAATACAACATAATGAATACTAGAATACTAACCCTTGATGCCTTTGATTTTGCAACCTTGAATTCGATGGAGACTTGAAATCTTGATCATGAACAAAGCAAGAATCACGAACTATGAAGATGATAAGTTTCACCCTCTAGTGGTATCCACACCACGAACGAATATCAAGAACACTTGATCTTGGTTGCTAGACCAAATTATGAAACACGCTTTCACAATTGTAAGAACTATATGGAATTATGAATATTCTTGTTCTTCACTTTTGGGATCTTAGAACAAGAAAATAACCTCTCAAAAACTTATGGAGGCACTCATAATTATCTGTCTAATGGCTGCTGAAAGGATCCTTTTATAGGTCCTAATCCTTAACCCTTAAGGACTTAGGAAACCTAAATCCCGTCACCAAATTAGGCAACAAAGAATACTGGCCGACTTGACTGGCACGGTCGTGCCCTACAAACTGGCACGGTCGTGCCATCAGGTCCGCATGATTCCCCCATATCGACCATTTTTGGCACGGTCGTGCTTGTCTTCTTGGCACGGTCGTGCCAAACATGCCGACAGGTTTTGCCTTGGTTTGGATTTATGGCACGGCCGTGCCATTTTAAGGCGCACGACCGTGCCAGAGCCAAAATCTGACATTCTTCCATAATTCCCATTTAGTCCTTTACGATTCGTTCTATTTGTGTGTGACCCTCTAGGATTACACTAAGTTGGCAATGAGTTCAAACATGAACCCATAAGATATGATTAGGTTCTAGCAAACCGTCATACCTACCCAAATAGTGTAACTAGATACAAGTTCGCATTCCTTTTAGAACATGTCATAATCCCTTTGTCCACGATGTCTTTGAACACAAGTCATGGTCAACAAGTCAACTTGTTTTGTTCAAAACTTTTCTCGATCCCGAATCCCTTAGGAAATGATATCTAACATCAATGTGATTGGTCTTCTCATGATGAACCCCAAGATTGCTGATCAATCCCTTCAACCATATTCCTTCCTTAGCGGACTCTGTCAATGCCACGTATTCTGCCTCTGTTGTAGATAACGTCACTGTCGTCTGCAATCTAGCCTTCCAACTGACAACTGACCCACCAAGCGTGAACACATATCCAGTCTTCGATCTTCTTGAGTCAACATCACCCAAATCTGAGAAACCCTTGACTGCACATTCTGTCCCATCTCCATAGACGAGTCTGACGTTGCTAGTGCGCACAAGTCATGGTCAACAAGTCAACTTGTTTTGTTCAAAACTTTTCTCGATCCCGAATATGTTGATAATCCAAATGACATTGATCCAATCAATCCATTTGGGTTTGGCCAAACATTTCACCAACATCATTCCTTCGAGGGGCCCAAGCTTGACATCTCTCCGAAGAGGGACAAATCCATTTGGCTTATTATTCTTCCCTACGTGAATCCAATCATGCCAATCATACCCTTTATAACTACCGTGTTAAGGCAGCGTTTGAATATGTCAAACATAATGTTCATCAAGTGGAAGACTATAATAACTTCATGTCTAAGGATTCAAATGACATAACTAATATGAGATTTATATATGACATCGACCATGACATAAATCTCATACCGCGGGTCATGTCCAGTACCTTGTTCCAAACAAGTACCCATAAATCTAACATGATCATCCCATGATAATTTAGCCTTTATACTAGTGCTTAACAAGCTCTAGGGACGGAGATTATTATAAGCAAACACGAGCCATAATAATAATCCTATTATCTCTTTATTATCATGATAACTTACAACGTTCAACAAACGTGCCTAGGGCACCAACACCAACAATCTCCCACTTGCCCTAGGCCCAATTCCCTAGGTATCCAATACCCATGGACCTAACATGACCATCATGTTTAGCTTTATGGAAGTCTCATTGTTTAGCGTGTCTGTAACGTTATCATTAGTTGGTACTTTGCATATATTTACGTCTCCCTTATCAACGATTTCTCGAACGATAAGAAAACGCCTAAGTATGTGTTTGGATTTAGGATGTGCCCTTGGTTCCTTTGCTTGATCAATAGCACGACTATTATCACTAATAAAGTCTATTGAATTAGCAACGCTAGGAACCATCTTAAGTTCACAATGAACTTCTTAATCCAAACCACTTCCTTTGCAGCATCCAATGCGGCAATATACTTAGATTTAGTATGTAGAATTTAGTGACTCTGCTTGGAACCATTCCAACTTACAGCTTCACTATTATTTATAAAACTCAATTGCGATCTTTTATCATCTTTGTCGGTTTGGAAGCATGCATCCGCGTACCCATATACGACGAGATCATCTTCCATCCCTTCATAGATCATAACAATTCTTTAGTCCTTCTTAAGTACTTTAAGAATTGTTTCACAGCCATCCAGTGATTCTCACCGGTTGTCGGATTAATATCTACTCGTCATGCTCCAAGCATTTAGATATATCCGGCTTAGTACTTATCATGGTATGATGGATTCAATTGCCGAAGCAAATGGCATCCCATTCATTCTTCTCACGCTCATCATTTGTCTCAGGACATTTGAGTCTTTGCATAGAAAACTCCATGTAACATTAACAACCGTCCTCTCTTAGAATCTTCCTTGCGGAATCTTCTAAATGACTTTGTCAATGTATGTACTTTGGCTTAAACCAATTAGCCTCCTTGATCTATCTCTATAGATCTTAATGCCAAGAACATATGTAGCTTCATCCATATTCTTCATTGCGAAACACTTTCTTAACAAAGTCTTTGTGTAGGAATGTCGTTTCCAATGAGCAATATGTCATCCACATATATTAAATAAGGAATAGCACTATGCTCCCACTAATCTTCTTGTATATACAAGATTCATCTTCGTTCTTGATCAAGCCAAGCTCTATGACTTATCAAAATGGAGATTCCAACTCCCAAAAGCTTGCTTCAATCCATCCAATGAATCTTCGCAACTTTCATACCTTTTAGAATTTTCTTGACTATCAAAACCTTTAGGTTGTATCCAATACATCCTTAAGTGAGTTCCCGTTGAGGAACACTTGTTTTGACATCATTTTGTCAATTTTCATATTCCAAATATGAACATGTGACTATGAGAATTCTAGTAAATTTCTTTGCTATCCATGTAAAATTTTCTCCAAGAAAACTCATTCCTTTCCTTTGGTTTTTACACCTTAGGTTAGAATGATCAAGTTCCAAACTTGATTATTACACATGGGTTGCCTTTTAGATTTCATGACTCCAAGTCATTAAAATCTAAATATGTGGAGTTAACATTGCATCTTTGATAGATGGTAAATACTTCATTCCAAATGAACTTTACCTCAACACTTTCTATTTCGAAATATCCAATATTTCTTGCAATAGATTGTGTCCTATCACATACGCAAGTTCTTGTATATCTTTTGAACGGACTTTTCACGACTCCTTGTGAAAACTTGTTCAACTTCCATCTTAGGTTAAAATATATATTTTCTAGGTCTCGAACCATTCGAGATACATTTTACTCCCATTGATTCTTTTAGAGATAAACCATTTATCTAGAAAAGTATCATCATAATCAACAAACCATTTGTTTCTTATGAGTAAAATTATATCCTCAAGTTTCCTTAGGATATCCCATGAAAATATATTTATTAGATTTAAATGTGAGTGTGTCCCAGACAACTCCTTTCTAAAAGGTCTCACCATCTTAAATCTTTGCGAAAGGCAAACCGAGTTTTCTTTCATCTTTTAACCTCTCTTGATGGAATTCAGATTAGTATAATCATAGCGGTTTTAAATACATAACCCCAAAATGAATAATGGAAGATCACTTTGACTTTGTCATCCAACGAACCATATCAGATAAGGTTCTTATACTTCCACGCAGACATATCATTTGATATTCTTAGTGAAGTTAATTTGTGAAACCATTTCACAACTTTAATGATGACTGTCAAATTCTTGGTTTAATTATTCATCATCATGATCCAATCATAATTTTTGAATAGTTTTACCAAGTATAACCAAAATTCTCTTTTAGCATTTCTTCTTAATGCACCATACACATTGAAATGTATTGGGTCAATTAAGACATTATCCTTTTAACCAATCATAGAAAAAGATGTCTTGATCCAAGTAAATAAGATTTGCATAAATCATGTGATTCCAAATCATATGACTTAAAACTCCGTCCCATGGAATTTTAGATATGCATTTCTCATTTATTTGATCAAAACAATAATGCATAAAGAATTTTAATTATTTATGTTATAGTCTTTATTATTTTGTTCTTCAAGATTTAGGATATAAGATTTATTTATATGATAACACAATGAAGTAAATCATAATAAATAAAGCACTTTTCTTATTCCAAATAAGAAATTAATATCCTTCAATATCTTATAACAAAATAATGTTTTCTACTTCATCAGTAAAGTCACTTTACAAGTGTTCTACGAACAATGTTGCAACCATTGCATCATTACTGTTTGTAGATAAAACATTACTATAAGTAGTCTTTCATCTTACTAATTATTCTGGTATCCAATACCCAATAATTAAATTTAGAAAGAATAATTTATAACATAAATATTCCGAGTGGTAGTCCCACTACCATTCCTTTTATTGATCACCCAAAATTTTGACTACAATTCTAAATGGTCAATCCAATTTCCATTTTACCAAATTGCATCTATTAGAGTTATTATTATAACCAAAATTATTTCCTTTAGGTTTGACAACTCTTGTCTTACTTTTCTTTTGGCATTTGGCATCTTTCCATAATGAACTATGAGCATTGGAGAATCCATTCTCCACCATCTTCATCTCCACAGTTTTTCAGCATATCATGCAATTCGGAGAGATTCTTATTCATTCCAAGCATGTTATAGTTCATCACAAAGTGATTATAACTTTTGGACAATGAATCAAGAATGAGATCCGTGGCTTGCTCCAATCCAATTGGACAACCAAGTTTCTCAAGATGCTCTACGTAGCCTTTATCTTAAGCATGTGAGGTTCCACTTATTGCCCTTTACTCCTTTTGCAAGAAGTGAATGCAATAATGGTTTTATACCTCTCTTGCCTAGATTTCTCTTTGAAACATGTAACTCAACTCCACGCCTATCTAATAGGCTTCTACAAGTTCCAAACTTTGTTGGAGTTTTGAGCACATAATCGCGAGCATAAGACAACTCACATTCCTAGAATCATACTCATGATTCTTGTGATTGTCTACTCCGGCATTAGGTTCTTTAGGAATAGGCCCATCAAGAATGTACAACCCATCTTCTTGCCTTAGAACGATTCTTAGGCTCAGGATCTAATCCATGAAGTTTGTGCCATTCTTTTGAAGCTTTATCCTTAACAAGGATTAATCGCAACGATTTTAGTTGTCATCTACAACTTATGCAAAATTTCCAAAATTTTACAAGTACCAATCTCATTAAAGAGATAAATAATGTATTTTCCAAAATTACTCCCACTAAATTATATAACCTTCTTATACATCCAATGTATAATATAATTTAAATGGGCTAAGATCCAACTTTAATTTAATCTTGAGTACGCTTTGGCGCACCGCTCAAAACCAAATTAATTAGGTAGACAACCCTGTCAATCATATCTCATATGACTCTTAGATTCTTTTATGAGATTCCTTTAAATTTGGGCTAAGATCCAACTTTAATTTAATTTCAAGTACGCTATGGCGCACCGCTCAAAATCAAATTAATTAGGTAGACAATTTCTTGTCAATCATATCCAATATGATTCTTAGGGATCCAATTTCAAAAGCATGTTTAATCTCATCTTTTGCCTAGGCCCAAAACTGTTTTGACGCCTTATTAAGTCCAACCATTTTAAACGCATGGTTGATGTGCCTCGCTAGGGCGTGCCCACATCATCCATCTTGCTCATACATAGATAAAGTTAATGCACCTCGCTAGGGCGAACCCACATTAAAATCACCCATGCACTAACAAGTGTTTTAATCATGGCATGGCAAAAAGGACTTAAAACTTTCTTGAAGGTTCATCACCATATAGCATACAACACATTTATGAGCACACAATATAAACATGTTATGCATCAAGTTTAGCCACTAAATTAATCTCCATTAATTTAAGCATAATATTTATGTGTCATTAGTTTCTCTATTATTATGAGGATGAGATTATTTGAACTTTGGTCATCATCTCCAAATCAAGACAACAAGAAGTGCGGCCGAACTAAGCCATTGGCAACCACAATTCCGCACTAATTCAAGAAACCAAGAAAGTAGTCCATGTGGCCAAAACTAAGCAATAGATGGTCTCGATGAACGTAGGCCAATTGCATTCACAATTCCACATGGATCTCCAATCATTGAATCAAGAACTTTGTTTCTCAATTTTAGCAATTATGAACTCTTCATAATTCTAATTTCGTTTTATCTTTGAAACCTTGATTGCGATCAAGTTTGGGAAACACAATCTCGATGAACGTAGATTAGCCATCCAAACCTTGAACTAATCTTAGAATCACAAGACTAAAACAAATAGGAGATTTAAACCCAAGATCCACACCCAAAACCTAAACCCTACCCCCGCGCCAAACCCTAGGTCCGGCCGGGTCAAGGCTTGGGTCCGGTCGGACACCTTGCGAAAAATCCAAATTTTTAAAGTTCCAAAATTTATCTCAAAATTGTTTTTCTCGATTCAATTAGGATTTGGTGTTCTTGGTGATCCAATCACCATGATCATCAAAACCTTGAATAAACGATTTATTCTTGAATCCCTAGAATATCAAAACTTTGATCCAATCAAAAATTGATAATCCAAACAATTTTAAATCCACCATAATTTTAATTGCGATTGAACAGTACGATTAAAGTTCATAAAACAATAAACCACATAAAACGCATAGACCACATAAACATCATAATCCCAATATTCAAATCATGCTAGGCACATAAACAATTTATATACACACAACATGATCTTAGTATTGAAATAATCAACATGAACGGGGCTCTGATACCACTGTTGGGTTTCGTAGTAACATGCGCAGCGGAATTAAGCATTTAAAATTTATGAAACCCAAAGCCCATAGATCCATTCATATGATTAAGTCAAATACAACATAATGAATACTAGAATACTAACCCTTGATGCCTTTGATTTTGCAACCTTGAATTCGATGGAGACTTGAAATCTTGATCATGAACAAAGCAAGAATCACGAACTATGAAGATGATAAGTTTCACCCTCTAGTGGTATCCACACCACGAACGAATATCAAGAACACTTGATCTTGGTTGCTAGACCAAATTATGAAACACGCTTTCACAATTGTAAGAACTATATGGAATTATGAATATTCTTGTTCTTCACTTTTGGGATCTTAGAACAAGAAAATAACCTCTCAAAACCTTATGGAGGCACTCATAATCATCTGTCTAATGGTTGCTGAAAGGATCCTTTTATAGGTCCTAATCCTTAACCCTTAAGGACTTAGGAAACCTAAATCCCGTCATCAAATTAGGCAACAAAGAATACTGGCCGACTTGACTGGCACGGTCGTGCCCTACAAACTGGCACGGTCGTGCCATCAGGTCCGCATGATTCCCCCATATCGACCATTTTTGGCACGGTCGTGCTTGTCTTCTTGGCACGGTCGTGCCAAACATGCCGACAGGTTTTGCCTTGGTTTGGATTTATGGCACGGCCGTGCCATTTTAAGGCGCACGACCGTGCCAGAGCCAAAATCTGACATTCTTCCATAATTCCCATTTAGTCCTTTACGATTCGTTCTATTTGTGTGTGACCCTCTAGGATTACACTAAGTTGGCAATGAGTTCAAACATGAACCCATAAGATATGATTAGGTTCTAGCAAACCGTCATACCTACCCAAATAGTGTAACTAGATACAAGTTCGCATTCCTTTTAGAACATGTCATAATCCCTTTGTCCACGATGTCTTTGAACACAAGTCATGGTCAACAAGTCAACTTGTTTTGTTCAAAACTTTTCTCGATCCCGAATCCCTTAGGAAATGATATCTAACATCAATGTGATTGGTCTTCTCATGATGAACCCCAAGATTGCTGATCAATCCCTTCAACCATATTCCTTCCTTAGCGGACTCTGTCAATGCCACGTATTCTGCCTCTGTTGTAGACAACGTCACTGTCGTCTGCAATCTAGCCTTCCAACTGACAACTGACCCACCAAGCGTGAACACATATCCGGTCTTCGATCTTCTTGAGTTAACATCACCCAAATCTGAGAAACCCTTGACTGTACATTCTGTCCCATCTCCATAGACGAGTCTGACGTTGCTAGTGCGCACTGTAGCATACATCAAACTACCATCTGAACTAGCATAAGATACTCGAGCCATATACTCTTTCTCCTCAACCAATTTGGGCCCAAACGCGACTGTCTGTGCATTCACTGCACCCGGAGTGTCTATAGCCTTACCTGTTGACCTACCAAACCTCTCTGAAACTTTCTTGATGTATCTTTTCTGGGATAAGAACAGTTTCCGTTTGGCTCTGTCTCTATAGATCTCCATACCCAGAATTTTCTTCGTGTTACCCAAACCCTTCATCTCTGCGACCAAGCCTTTCAGCTTCTGAATCCTTGACTTCTTGACTGCTACTATCAAATAGCTGTCAAATCTCTTGTACCACTGCCTAGGCGATTGCTTCACTCTACAAACTTGATCTTCCTTACCAGGAACTTGGAATCCTTCCGACTCTGTCATGTATATCTCTCCCTCTATTGCTAGCAACACTCTGATCGAAGTGTGTCTGACCACTGTTGAGAAGATCCCATTGTAGTCCACCCCCTCTCTCTGTGTGAAACCTCTTGCAACAACTCGAGCTTTATACTTGACCTCTTCTGCCGGGGACATCCTTTCCCTTTTCTTGAAGATCCACTTGCAAGTCACAATCTTCCTGCCTTCTGGCCTTGTAGTCAACTTCCAAGTCTGATTCCTGTGAAGAGACTCCATCTCATCACCCATAGCCGCATACCACTGAGATGACTCTGAACATGTATCTGCTTTATTGAAAATAGAAGGTTCCGCAAGAACGGGCTCTACTTCCTCAACAACCTGCAGTGCATAAGACACCAAGTCTTCAAATCCATTCCTGAAATTAGCTCTTCTAGACCCTCCTTGTGCTAACCCATGTTCTTTAGGAACTGAACTTGAACTTTCTGGTGCTTCAGTCTTTGTCTCTGTTGGTGGATCCTGATTAACATCTGAATGTGGGACAACTAACTCTTCAGTATCTTGTTGCTCCACCTGTTTTTCAACATCTGACTGTGGTACAACTAACTCTTCAGTATCTTGTTGCTCCACCTATTTATCAACACCGCCAACACTTGAAACAATCATGGATTTACCAGTCCATACCTCATAGGGAACTTTGAGGCCAATACCGGTATGAAGTCCATGATTAATCAAGTAACATGTTGTACTAAGCGCTTCTGCCCAGAAACGTTTAGACAACTCTGCATTGGAGAGCATGCACAACACTCCCACAAGATTCATTCGTTCTGCTACACCATTCTGCTGTGGCGTGCCTCTGCTGGTGAGATGTCTAGAAACCTCCACCTCTCTACAAAACGAATCGAACTCAGTACTGCAGAACTCCAAACCATTATTTGTCTGGAGCTTCTTGATCTTCTTCTCTGTCTGGTTCTCCACTACCGTCTTCCAGTCCTTGAAATTCCTTAGAGCCCCATTCTTGTGCTCCATGATAACCACCCAAGTCTTCCTCGAATAATCATCAACTATAGACAAGACATATCTGTGCCCCCTTAGAAATCCCTGACGTGAAGGTCCCCAATACTCTGAGTGGATGTAATCCAGAACGCCTTTAAGATCCTTGATCTTAAGGCCATAAAGAAGATCTCTGTTAGTCAACTCATGCATCTCTCGAGTGCTCATGTGACCGAGCCTGATGTGCCACAGCTTAGACATATCTCCCTCGTTCACCTCTTCTGATGCAGCCATAGTCGACTCTGGAAGCGTCTTTCCTTGGAGGAAATACAAGGAGCCCCGCTTAAGGCATTTCAGCATCACTTCTGAACCGTTACAGACACTAACTGCTCCACCTTTACCTTTAAAACTGAACCCTTTGCTGTCTAACTGACTAAGAGAAATCAGATTCTTCGTCATAAGCGGAACGTGTCGAACCTCGTTCAAAGTGACAACCCTACCATCATGAGTCCTGACCTTGATCGAACCAATACCGACAACCCTGCAGATTGTACTGTTGGCCATGCTTATATCACCACCAACTATCTGCCTATAACCGGTAAACCATTCTCTCCTAGGACTGATATGGTAAGACGCTCCTGAATCAAGAATCCACGCATTAGATGCGCATGCTGATTCTGATGTTACTAGAGCATAATCCTCATCTGAACTGCAATCTCTGGCCGTCATGGCCTCTGCTGTGACTGGTCCCTTGCCTTGCTTCCTTCTGGAACAATCGAACTTCCAATGCCCCTTCTCTTTGCAGAAATTACAGATATCCCCAGGTTTTGGACCCTTCTTGTGTGAAGAATTACCTTGATTGTTCTTCCTCCCACTAGAACCCCTGCTGTTGCTACTACTAGCAACCAAACCTGATGACTGGGTACCTGCCTCATTCCCACTCGCCTTTCGGCGCAATTCCCTCGTCTTGAGAGAAGTTTTCACTTCCTCTAGAGAGATCCCATCTTTACGGTTTATGCACGAATCGACATAATGTTCATAAGACATAGGTAAAGATACTAAAAGCTGCAAGGCTGCATCCTCGTCATCAACAACTACTCCTATATTACGCAATTCAAGTAATGCAGAAGTAAATCTGTCAAGATGATCATTTATGGGCGTACCTTCAGTCATACGACAATCATATAGCTTCTTCTTCAGGTATAACTTGTTGGTCAATGAACGTGTTATGTACATATCTTCCAACTTCAACCAAAGATCGCTTCCGGAGTCTGTTCCTGCAACATTGGTTAGGATCTCATCATCCAACTGTCTGATGATCTTGTCGTGAGCCTTCTGATCTAACTTCTTTAATGCTGCCACCACCTTCGCTGCTGCTATCTTGTCCTTCTCTGACTGTTCTGCTGTACCTTCTGTGGTGACTGCCTTACCCTTGGGATCTTTACGATCCCTGATTGCAATCTCCAACGGTTCCCATAAATCTTTGTCTACCAACAAAGCCTTCATCTTGATCTGACAGAGAGAAAAACTATTCTTCCCATTGAACTTGTCGATCGAATCTGCTCCTTGACCCATCTTCTTGTTCTCTGCAGCGGAATCCCTGAATCTCTAACCACGAACCAAAGCTCTGGTGCCACTTAAGAGAAATCGCAACAAGAAACTTCAAACGCATACAATCGAAAACAAAACACCAGCAGCTTCTGTCCGGATACAATTTCGGATGCTACGGACATCAAAATCCGATCTCCACCGTTCAGATCGAATATCTATGAGTCCCGAAGCTACTCACCAAAAATCAGCACGATCCAACGGTGAACGAATGCGCTACGCCTTTTTCTTCACCGCAGCGCTGGATAAAAACGGACCAAAAACTGCTACCTTGTTTTTCTTCGATCTTGGATATCTTCCGTCGATGCTAATTTTCCTTTTAAACCAGGCTCTGATGCCACTTGTTAGAGCAATAACAAGACTTGATAAGAAAAGCGAGCGATCACAAAAACACAGATATACGTGGTTCACCAACTTGGCTACGTCCACGGGGAGGGGAGAGAATATTATTATCAATCTGGAGAAACAATTACAAGATCACACTATTACTGCTGCACGAATTATTGATCACAATAATTCCTAACTGTGCAACTGTAGAATTACAGACCTTGCTCTGAGCACTCTAATAATTTGTCTATGACAATCTGAGGTGTGATTTTAATCTAAACTACTGGCCTCTATTTATACTAGTAAAGTTTATCTCAAAATCTCTTAGGAACTTGGAAACCTAGTCCAAAACTGACTTGGAAACCTAGTCCAAAACTGACTTGGAAACCTTCCTTCTGCGCTCTGTCCCGGAATTACGAAATCTCTCTGTTGTTTAATCCTTTAACTCGGCGTCCCAAATTCAAAGGCATTAACCCAACAAAAACAAAGATATTAAGGTGGACAAGTGGTGAGAGCATAAAGAAAATTTTATTTTTGATACATATATCTGCTCTAGGTGGTTTTGGGTGCCGAATTTCGATTTTAATTTCTTCTTGTTTGATTGATAGATCTGGTTCTTTAGCCAAGCATTCCCTTCTTCTCTGAAAATTTGTCATTTTAATATTTTACGGTCAGTATAAATGAACTTTCACTAAATATTAATGTATATCTAATTAGTTAAATGAAATTATAAAAATTGTTATGTAAATTATTTATACTGATCACTAAATTGACACCTATCTATGATCAATATTAACATGAAAAAAAATATTAAAATAGGACAAATTTTTAAACCAAATGGAGAAAATTATTTTGTCCATCATAACTAACTAGCCTATATAACATGTAGATTGTAGTATTTCCTTTGGTTTAACATTTGTTATGCAATAAATTTATCATTCGCTGAAAAAAAAAAAAAAAGTTATGGAATCGAACTGACGAATTAACGCTCTTACCCAGTAAGACCCAAATGGCTAGGGGGGACCCCATCAAAACCAACTCTCACGTGCGCCCACTCTTCTCTTCATTAAGGCTCTGTTTGTTTGGGGAAAAATGACTTCCGGAAAATGATTTCCTGGAAAATGTTTTCCGGAAAATGATTTTCTGGAAAATAACATAACCTTGTTTGGTAACTTTTCCGGAAAACGTATTCCGGTGTTTGGTAAAACAAAAGTAAATAGCCAGAAGTTGGGAGAGTTGCTTTTGGAAAATGACTTCCGAGATTTTAATCCAGAAGTTTTTTTTCGGAGGAAAAGGAAGGATTTTCCTTTGACCGGAAGTTATTTTCCTTTGACTTTATTTTCCTTGTGCTTGCCAAACATTGGAAAATAAGGAAAACATTTTCTGAAAGTTATTTTCCCCCAAACAAACGGATAAGTCAAAGTTGGCCACTAGGCTCCACGTTGGTTTAATTCCATTTGCCAATCTTCCCACTAATATAGTGCCATGTCATCACTAGCTGATGAAAGTAGGGATGGCAATTTTACCGAACCCGATCCGTATCCGAGACAATCCGACCGGGGATGGGTGGGTTTGGTAATAGATTTTCAAAATTCGGCGGGTTTGGATACAGGTTCGGATTCTGTCTGAGATCCGTCCGTATCCGACCCGTATACAATCCGAATAAGCTTATATCCGTATCCGACCCGTATCCGACCCGAATAGTATATATATTAGGCTATTTACTATTTTAACCCTACCCTTTGTATATACACTGTGAGTTGTTGTGACTGAGGCGAGAGAGAGATGTAGGGTTTCCAATTTCAATTTCCGCCGTTAGAGAGAGAGAGGGCGACGCCGACAAGTACTGAACAGAGCGAGCGAGTGAGCGACCTCCCTCCCTCAGCGACGATGATGAGCCGACAAATTACTCCGGCCACCATCGATTACCCCGCCGTCCAAGGTAAGTGTTCGATTTTGGGTTTGTGTTTTCATATCATTCTCCGGCCACCACCGTCTATGACACCGGTTACTCCCTCCCTCTCTCTGTTTTGGGTGGAATCTTGTCTTACCTCTGTCCCCCTAACATTTTGATTGTTTGTATTCTCCGGCCACCACCGTCTACGACACCGGTTACCCCCGCCGTTGCCTAGAGGTTCAGTACCTGTGTGTATGAGGCGACGTCGACGATTGGGCGGGTTGTGAAAGTAGAAGATGAAGTTTTGGGTGGCTGCAACATTGCCTCAATCTAAGTAGCATTTCAAGAATGTTAGCATAAGGGCATGCATTGGTTTTAAACATGTTGACATTTTTGATTTGCTACTTAGATTGAGGCAAGGAGTGCAGTTGCAGCTCTGTTATTCTCCTCTTCAAGGTCAGTTTTCTTTTACATTATGCTTCTTCCATCCCAAAATGAATGTCCATTGTTCTCTTGTGGCCAATCTGGTAAGTTGATTAATCTGAATTTGATACAATATTAAGTTGATTCATAGGTTTTCAATTTTCGGGCCAAAAAAAAACTGGGCGGATACGGGCCGGATACGGATTCTCCCATGGTCGGATACGGACGTAGTAGCCTCGGGTCGGATACGGGTTTGGCAATATCCGGACCGTATTCAACCCGTTGCCATCCCTAGATGAAAGCCCACACGAGGGGTATTATACTCCCTCCGTCACACTTCACTTGAGACCTAAAAGGTGACACAATAACTAAGAAAAAAATAATAAAATAAAATAAAAATGTATGGTAGAAAATAAAGAGAGAGAGAATGAGTGAGGTTAAAAGTAGGCTGGTTGAATGAATTCTATGGTAAAAAATAAAGAGACAGAATGAGTAGGTGGGGTAGATTAAATATAAAACTATAAAAATATTACCATTTTGGAGAGTCTCAATCTCAAGTGAAGTGGGATGGACCAAAATGAAAATAAGTCTCAAGTGAGGTGGGACGGAGTGAGTATACTCGTAATGTTTTCTTTATTTAATTACAGTACGGCTAATATTAAGCCAATTAAAATCTCCAATTTGACCTAATTTTGATATTCTCTGCTTAGACCATCTACAGTGGATTCAACACCATTTTCCATTCAACACTCACTTTATCACTCCACATCATCTTCTCTCACTTTAAACTAATCCATTCAACACTCATTCAACATTTAACCCTACAAGGGTTTGTTTAATCCTCTATTCAACATTTTTTCCACTCATCATCCTATACCCCACCACTTAAAATTTATTTTATATTTTTTATTTTTATGATTAGTATAATAATAATAAAAAAAATATAAAAAAAAACACGAGACACTTAATTGATTTTTTGTAATTGCAAAAAAATAAATTCTGAGAAATGGAGATAATTATTACTAAAACACAAAAAAAAGTTACAATAAGCTTAGTTCACGATGCATTTAATGAAATACAAATAATTAAACGATACAATAAACTCGAATCACAATACACTAAAAATAATATTTTCGATCACGTATTTCCGAACTTTGCCCATGTGTGCTTGATTAGATCTGCCTGCAATTTGTGATGACCTTTTGGATCGCGCATTTCTGATCTAGCACGCACATGATTTGCAAATGCATGTAGTACCTCACTCGAAAATGGTTGCTGTATACTAGACCCACTTGCCTCTGATTGATCATAGTCGGTCCAATTCGGAGAATACGTATCTCGTTCATCCTCAACAATCATATTATGTAATATGATACATGACCTCATGATGATAGCCAAGTCGTTTATCTCCCACATTCGAGCTGGCTCTCGAATGATTTTAAATCGAGCTTGACGCACTCCAAATGCACGTTCTATATCCTTCCGACATCCCTCCTGAAATTTTTGCAAATAGCTTATCTTCTTCACTTTGAAGAAGTCTAACTGATTTGACGAAAGTTGGATACGAAGGGTAGATACCGTCAGAAAGATAGTACGCCATATTATACGGATGTTGATTCACAAAGAAGTTGACTCGTGGAGTCTTTCCTTGTTCAACATCATCGAACACTGGCGATCGATCCAGAACATTTATATCGTTCAGTGTGCCCGGACATCCGAAAAAGGCATGCTAGATCCATAAATCATGAGAAGCGGCGACTTCAAGAATAACCGTAGTGGTCCCCTAGTAAATTGACCTTCCAAAGAAGAAAACACACATTAAAGTAGTACATCATTACATAAAACTGACATAAAATTAGAAAACAAACATTAAAGCCAAAAATTAATTGCCAAATAACTCTTCACCCAACCTTTCAAAAAGCTGCTTGCTCCTATCATCGAGATGCGCCTTCTCATTTAACTTCATCCACATTTTCATCTTTTTAGCTTGAGTCTTGTCTTTCTGAACTTTGATAGCCTCCTCCTGTTGTGTAGCTATCTGACCCAATCGTTCCAACTCTTTCTCTTTGAATTGTTTGAATTCTGCCCAGTCTTCGTTTACCGATTCTAATCCTACTGCCTTATCTTTTTTCCCCTTTTTCTTAGCTGCCTCCCTTCCCATAGGACGAGGAATGGAGTCAACTTCGTTTGAATCACAACCATCACTTTCGCGTCCTCTCTTAGATCCACTGCTTCCAGATCCCGTATTTCCTCCGACCTGACTTGCAAAATGTGGTTCATCTCGGATAGGATGCCACTCTTCCATAAAAGTAAAATTGACATTGTTAGCACATTTATATATTTCATGCGCTTTTGCCAATACATCGGTCTCCGACCACCCGCTTGCTTGCATACGCTTAGCTTTATCGTAAGCACCTATCCATTTGTTCAATATTTTGCTTACATTATTTTGGCGATTTCTGCAGGCAACTCCATCACGAGGAGAGTCAAATGCGCAATGCTCGTTACAGTATTCCGTAATATTACGCCAAAACGTATCGCCTTTCTGATTTCTTCCGATGATACTGTTTGTTCCGAATTTAATCCACCCACTAAGTAGGACTAGATTTTGAGCGGTAGTCCATATGACGCTTTTTTTGCGAGTAGTGGCTGAACCCTCACCAGCTGGATTGGCTATACCCTCTACAATTTGAGTAGCTTCGTTAGCACCGCTCATACTACCCAGACCAATTTGAGTCGAAAATTATGGAAATTGTGATGATTCATTTCCAGAAACATTTTCATTTCTCATCATTGGCATATAAGGATATTGATTATAAGGGGGTGGTTGCATTGGCATCCCATAATATGGATTCCAATTTGGGATAGCTGAAGGCATGAAGTTTGGTGGAAAACCAGGATTTGGTAAATGTTGAGGACGTGGTTGGTTGAAAGATTGATTTTCGTATTGAAAATTGTTAGGATTGTTGTAGGGAAAAGGAAGATTACTTGAATTTTAAGTATTGGAAGGGTTATTATTGGGATCCATTTCAAGAAAAATATGGTTTTATTTGTGTCGAAATACAATGAAACTCATGTCAATTTATAGAGAGAAAAAATCAGGAATTTTGGTGTAAAAGAAAACTGTGAAATAATTGAGCTGAAAAAGTTGGGTTAAGAAAGTAATTCGGAAATATCGGTAGCCAATGAGAAGCCGATACGTGGCCAGTCCAGGAAAAAAAAAAGGGTCGCCGCCTGGTCACACGCGCCCTTGTCACACGCACCATGTCGGCCCAGTGTGTGGCCGCCGCGTGTCCAAGCCGCTGACAACTCTCTGCGCTTCACGGGTGTTGAATGGATTCAACAAAAATTCCATTCAACCCCCATTCATCAAACCATTGCAGCCATTAAACCCTTCCTTTTTTGTTGAATGCCCATTCAACACCCAAAACTTCTACCATTGCACATGGTCTTATAGTGCTAAAGCATATGGGTTATGGGAGTTCAGATCACTTGTTAAGATTATTATAAGACCATGTGCAATGGTAGAAGTTTTGGGTGTTGAATGGGCATTTAACAAAAAAGAAAGGGTTTAATGGCTGCAATGGTTTGATGAATGGGGGTTGAATGGCAATTTTGTTGAATCCATTCAACACCCGTGAAGCGCAGAGAGTTGTCAGCGGCTTGGACACGCGGCGGCCACACACTGGGCCGACATGGTGCGTGTGACAAGGGCGCGTGTGACCAGGCGGCGACCCTTTTTTTTTTCCTGGACTGGCCACGTATCGGCTTCTCATTGGCTACCGATATTTCCGAATTACTTTCTTAACCCAACTTTTTCAGCTCAATTATTTCACAGTTTTCTTTTACACCAAAATTCCTGATTTTTTCTCTCTATAAATTGACATGAGTTTCATTGTATTTCGACACAAATAAAACCATATTTTTCTTGAAATGGATCCCAATAATAACCCTTCCAATACTTAAAATTCAAGTAATCTTCCTTTTCTCTATAACAATCCTAACAATTTTCAGTACGAAAATCAATCTTTCAACCAACCACGTCCTTAACATTTACCAAATCCTGGTTTTCTACCAAATTTCATGCCTTCAGCTATCCTAAATTGGAATCCATATTATGGGATGCCAATACAACCACCCCCTTATAATCAATATCCTTATATGCCAATGATGAGAAATGAAAATGTTTCTGGAAATGTATCATCACAATTTCCAGAATTTTCAACTCAAATTGGTCTGGGTAGTATGAACGGTGCTAACAAAGCTACTCAAATTGTAGAGGGTATAGCCAATCCAGCTGGTGAGGGTTCATCCACTACTCGCAAAAAAAGCGTCAAATGGACTACCGCTCAAAATCTAGTCCTACTTAGTGAGTGGATTAAATTCGGAACAAACAGTATCATCGGAAGAAATCAGAAAGGCGATACATTTTGGCGTAATATTGCGGAATACTGTAACGAGCATTGCTCATTTGACTCTCCTCGTGATGGATTTGCCTGCAGAAATCGCCAAAATTATGTAAGCAAAATATTGAACAAATGGATAAGTGCTTACGATAAAGCTAAGCGTATGCAAGCAAGCGGGTGGTCGGAGACCGATGTATTGGCAAAAGCGCAAGAAATATATAAATGTGCTAACAATGTCAATTTTACTTTTATGGAAGAGTGGCATGCTATCCGAGATGAACCACATTTTGCAAGTCAGGTCGGAGAAAATACGGGATCTGGAAGCAGTAGATCTAAGAGAGAACGCAAAAATGATGGTTGTGATTCAAACGAAGTTGGCTCCATTCCTCGTCCTATGGGAAGGGAGGCAGCTAAGAAAAAAAAAAATATATATATATATATATATATATATAAGGCAGTAGGATTAGAATCGGTAAACGAAGACTGGGCAGAATTCAAATAATTCAAAGAGAAAGAGTTGGAACGATTAGGTCAGATAGCTACACAACATGACGAGGCTATCAAAGTTCAGAAAGACAAGACTCAAGCCAAAAAATGAAAATGTGGATGAAGTTACATGAGAAGGAGCATCTCGATGATTGGAGCAAACAGCTTTTTGAAAGGTTGGGTGAAGAGTTATTTGGCAATTAATTTTTTGCTTATGTTTGTTTTCTAATTTTATGTCAGTTTTATGTAATGATGTACTACTTTAATGTGTGTTTTCTGCTTTGGAAGGTCAATTTACTAGGGGACCACTGCGGTTATTGTTGAAGCCGTCGCCTCTCATGATTTATGGATCTGTTTCGGATTTCCGGGCACACTGAACGATATAAATGTTCTGGATCGATCGCCAGTGTTTGATGATGTTGAACAAGGAAAGACTCCACGAGTCAACTTCTTTGTGAATCAACATCCGTATAATATGGCGTATTATCTTGCTGACGGTATCTACCCTTCGTATCCAACTTTCGTCAAATCAGTTAGACTTCCTCAAAGTGAAGAAGATAAGCTATTTGCAAAATTTCAGGAGGGATGTCGGAAGGATATAGAACGTGCATTTGGAGTGCTCCAAGCTCGATTTAAAATCATTCGAGAGCCAGTTCGAATGTGGGAGATAAACGACTTGGCTATTATCATGAGGTCATGTATCATATAACATAATATGATTGTTGAGGATGAACGAGATACGTATTCTCATAATTGGACCGACTATGATCAATCATAGGCAAGTGGGTCTAGTACACAGCAACCATTTTTGAGTGAGGTACTACATGCATTTGCAAATCATGTGCGTGCTAGATCAGAAATGCTTGATCCAAACGGTCATCACGAATTGCAGGCGGATCTAATCAAGCACATATGGGCAAAGTTCGGAAATGCGTGATCGAAAATATTATTTTTAGTGTATTGTGATTCGAGTTTATTGTATCGTTTAATTATTTGTATTTCATTAAATGCATCGCGAACTAAGCTTATTGTAACTTTTTTTTGTTTTAATAATAATTAACGCCATTTCTCATAATTTATTTTCTTGCAATTACAAAAAATAATTAAGTGTTTCATTTTATTATTATTATTATTTATTATTATTATTATTATTATTATTACTATTATTATTATTATACTAATCATAAAAATAAAAAATAAAAAATAAATTTTAAGCGGTGGGGTATAGAATGATGAGGTGGAAAAGTGTTGAATATGGGATTAAACAAACCATTTTAGGGTTAAAAGTTGAATGAGTGTTGAATGGATTAGTTGGAAGAGAGAGAAGATGATGTGGAGTGATAAAGTGGGTGTTGAATGGAAAATGATGTTGAATCCACTGTAGATGGTCTAAGTAGGGATGGCAACGGGTCGGTTCGGGTTCGGATCGGATCATGATCGACCCGAACCCGATCCGAATCTCAAATATACAGATCCGAACCCGATCCGATCCGAGGATTCAAGAAACCGTGATCGACCCGATCCGACCCGAATCTTATTAAAAGCCTATTTTTTTTTAGTTCAATTAATTAATTAAAATATATTTTAAGCACAATGTTGAATGTTGTATGGAAAATAGTCTAAAATCATCCAAATCTCACTTACAAACACAAATTAGAAAAAATAAAATTTAAGATAATATTAAAAATATTCAAAATTCGCCTTTTATTAAGGGTTCGGGTCGGATCGGATTGGGTTCGGATCGGATCATCAGCATGATCCGAATCCGATCCGAACCCGCTCGGATTTTAAAATTTTCAAACCAAACCCTATTTTTTCGGATCGGATCGCCTTCGGTACGGATCGGATTCGGTCAAATTGCCATCCCTAGGTCTAAGTGCATTATCATAGATATTATTATTGATAATCCATGAATGCCAAACTGATTACGTAATTTCCTACATTACAGTAATTCAATATTTTGTTTTAAGTAAAACTAATACTTTAAATACACCTAATATTATACATCTAGCAAAGACATAAACACACAAAAAATTCACAATTTAAACATAAATAATCGTAAATGGAGATTTATTTTGAGACAACCGTAGTATACTCTCTCCGTCCCAGTTCACTTGAGACTTATTTTTATTTTGTTCCATCTCAACTCACTTGAAATTTGTCAAAATAACCATCTTATTATAATTTTATATTCAATCTAACCCACCACTCATTCTCTCTCTTCATTTTTCATCACTAAATTTTTTCAACCAATACTACCATTTAACCTACTCAATCTCTCTCTTCATTTTCTACCATAAATAAATTATTTTTTCTTAATTCTTGTGTCACGTCTTGGTTGTCAAGTGAATTGGGACAGAATGAGTATTCTTTAAAAAATTATCAATTTTGAGAAATTTTCCTCATAATAGATCTTAAAATTTTGAAAGCCTATTTTTGCAAGATAAAAGTATTATAAACCATTGTGAACTATAAATAATAATCATTCCGTCTCAGAGTATATGTCCATCTTTCCTTTTTAGTCTGTCCCAAAGTATATGTTTACTTTTAAAAATGGCAAAGAATCTTTACTATTTCCTTCACTCATTCTATCTCATAGTTTACTTTTATACTCACAACACCAATCAATTTACTATTCCCTCCCACTCATTATGTCTCTTACTTTACTTTTATACTCACAACAATTACATCACTTCCACTATTTCTTAATCTCCGCGTAAATGAGAGGCTGGACATATATACTCAAGAGGAGGGAGCAGTTGGAAAAATATTGATACATACTATTAATGTTTACATTAATTGTGTAAAAAGCCCATCAAAATATTGCACAGTAAGATATGAACATTTATGCATAAAATGTTTTGCTAATTAAAATCGTACTCCGTGTAATGTTTCAATGCCTTAGGTGTTGTACAGCACAATATCTTATTTTACTTTATTTAACAATATATTCCCTCCGTTCTATTTTAAAAGTCAAAAATTTCTTAAAAGGGCGTCCCATTTTAAGAGTCAAAATCCTAAAATGAAAAGTGGATTCTACGTGTCATACGAACAACAATTATCCACTAACTCTTCTCTACCCCACTTTCTTTCTCTTACCCAACTATCAACCCTCATAACACATTACTTTTTCTTTAATTCTTGAACTCATTCATTTTTTAACTCTTAAAATGGGATTGGTTTATATACACAGCCCCTTATTTCCACAGCCCCATTAAATTACCAAAGTACCCTTATATATATATATATATTTTTTTTCAATTTCACTCTCCCTCACGTTCGCTCCCTAACCCCCCTCTCTCTCTCTCGGTTTGAAACGACTAAAGAAACGAACGGTCTCTCTAACGTCTCTCTCACCGTCGTCGCTCACCGTCGCCGTCGTCTTTCTCTCTCGCTCGCTCTGTTCTGTTCTTCTCTCTCACCTCTCTCTCTCACAGTAAAAAAAAAAAAAAAACTTTCGAAATTGAAATGGTGAAACTTAAAATACCCAAGACCGCCGCCGGGACCGCCGCCGCCACAACCGCCGCCCACATCGCCGCCGGGACTAGCTCGTCTACAGCGCCTGTGAAAAAGGTAAGCAATTTTTAACCTTATTTTACATTTCTATATTCCCAATTAAACTTAATTTGAAAAATGTAAAATTGAAATTGGTGTGTCTCGTGTAACACCACTCGAGATGCATCTCGGGTGTGTTTACACGAGACAAGTCTCGTATAAACCCACTCGAGATGCATCTCGAGTGGTGTTACACGAGATGGATCCTTTTGAATATTGTGAATTATCAGTCAGCATTGTGTTCATTTATTTAATCTACTGTAACTGTCGCTAATGTATTGTCTCTTATTTGTGTTTTTTGTAGGCACGTGATCCTATGACCGTTTCAGCTAGAAAGAGGAAGGCTGAAGAGCGTTTGGAGAGAGGAGAAAACCGGAGCAAGGCTCGGAATGACGAGGATGCCACAGTTGATAATGAGCAGGAGGAGAGGGAGGAGGAGGCGGCAGCAGCTGATGATGTTCAGGAGGAGGAGGCGGCGGTCGATGGGGATAGTGAGGAGGAGGAGGAGGAGGATAGTGATGATGGGGAGGAGGAGAGTGATAGTGATGATGGGGAGGAGGAGAGTGATAGTGATGATGGGGAGGAGGATGGGGAGGGGCAGGAGGGGGGGGGGGGCAGGATGATGAGGAGGAGGAGGAGGAGGTGGAGGTGGGGGTGCAGGAGGAGGAGGATGATGAGGATGATGATGTAGTAGAGCCGCCTAGACCTCTGAGACACGGGAGGAGGCGGGGTCAGGATGCGCCACCATCATGGCAGCTTCAGAGGGACCCCGGTGGTGGGCCAGAGGATGTTTCACTGATGTACGGGTTCGGTGACCACCGAGCCAGACAGATTTGGGGTGACTCTACTACTGAGGGATTGGTGACTTTCCATACGAGACTCACGCATCTTGCACAGTAAGCTTAGCATTAATGTGAAATGTTTTAAATATTGAAGTTATTTATACCACACACTCTAAATATTCCATTAATTATCATCCTATGCTGCTTTTCTTGAGTACTGATAATATTTTTTGTTTCGAATGAACAGGTTCAAGCGTGATGAGCAGCCGGTTGCTGATAGAGCCTGGCTGGCCCTCGTAGATGCATCTGGCCTCCAGCATCTGCATGATTCCGTCATTCATAGGCCTAACCATGCCCTCCTAACGGCATTTTTGGAACGGTGGTCTCCTGAGACTAACTCGTTCCACATGCCGTGGGGGGAGATGACGATTACTTTACATGACAGTTTTCATATCCTGGGTATGTTTTTATAACATCGCTTCGATACTCCATTCACAATTATATAACTGTCTACATATATTATATGAACTGTCTACATTCATCTCTTATACTAAAATGTGTTATTGCATCTTCAATTTACAGGTATCAGGATTGATGGTGGAGTTGTTCGCTATACGGATCCAGCGCCTGACGTATCTGGCATCTCTAGACACCTCCAGTTGAGCGGCACTGGTTATTTATTGAGGGATGTCAGGCGTCTATTTACTCAGCGTAGAGGCGGCATGACAGATGCCCATCGTGCGTCCGCGTATATCCTGCACCTATTGGGTTGCACGATGTTCGTGGACAAGAGCGGGGATAAGGTGCCCGCAGCCTACCTGCCCCTGTGCATGGATCTAGCCAGCCTCCCCACTCTTTCCTGGGGATCAGCCACTTTGGCATATATGTACCGAGAGTTGGGGAAGGCGTCCAGATCCGGATGCAAGCAGATGGGCGGTTGTGCGGCTCTCCTAGAGGTACATCTTACTCTATTCACTATCTTTTTTCTTTGCCCTATTTCAGGTCTAGATGTGCATTCATTGCATCAACCCAAGCGAGTTCGGAGTCCACCCGCAAACGGAAATCACCTTCAGGACCCACACCATCTACCCCTGCTAGTACTCCTACGTCTCATCCACCAGTAGCTCCTTCCGGTCTTGGGAGAGGACGGGGTCGAGGCCGAGGTCGAGGTCGAGGACGAGGACGGGATCAGGGTCAGGGTCGTGGAGAGGGAAATGGACAGCCCAATTATACTAGTTTATACAGCTCCCCGTATGTAGAGTCTTTTCCGCCTTTCATTACCCCGCGTATTGGAGGAATCATAGATGTGGCATCAGATGGACATTGTGGCTATAGAATCGTAGCAGCACAGATATACGGAGATGAGGAGAAGTGGGCTGAAGTGCGAACAGAATGTTACAATGAGGTGCTTGCTCGCCAAGACCTTTACGAAAGAGTTCTACCTTGGATATCGGTAAGAGAACTCTTACGTAAGATTGCTTTCTATAGCCGGACGGCGCCCAGTGATTATTGGATGGAGCTCCCAGATCTTGGGCACATCATTGCCACGAGGTATAATGTGGCGTTCATTTCTTACTCGACTAGCGGTGGTATGTTATGCCTTCCAGTGACTGCACCAGTACAACCACCGGTGAACACAGTTGTGGTGGGACAAGTCAATGGAAACCATTTTATAGCGGTATGAAACTTAATTGTCTCATCTATATTAGTTATATTTAGTTGTCTTACTTATATTCATTATATTTCATTGTCTTGTATTTAACTGTTATTACTTTTGTAGCTGCGCATGTTAGGCAATGATTACCCAATACCACCACCACCAAACCTTTATCGGAACCGCTGTGATCCAACCGCAAGCCAACTACTCCTCCCATACCAAGATAGGATAGCAGAGTTCAGTCAACTCTATGAGGAGGATACCGATGCAAGAAGACAAAGAAGATTACATATAGGATAGTATATGTGTAATGGTTTTTGATTTATCCAGTTTGTATGAATGTTTGAATTATATGCTTATCCTTGTTAACACTTTCATTTCGTATACAATTAGGCGATAGTATATGTGTAATGGTCTATTGATGTTTTGTGGAGATGTCCTATTTGAGAATCAAATTTCATTCCAAGTTATGTTTATTGTTGCTTTTGCTGTTGCGGTTGTGGAAAAGCAGGCTCAGATGCCTATGTCGTGTATACTTATACGATATGAGAGCTTACATCTCGTGTATACATACACGAGATGTATCTCGTGTATATGTACACGAGATGTAAGCTCTAATCTCGTGTAAGTATACACGAGACGTGCAAGGGCAGCGATGGAATTAAATGGGCTGTGTATTTACCGGGCTGTGTATATAGTTTTTGCCTGATTAAAATGGGAGGGAGAGAGTATACGCAAATTTATGTAAGTATGCCATTTTCATAACAGAACAAATAAACCCAAAAGATCAGTTAATTAGAAGAAACAAATCAGTTAGAAAAAGGTTTTTTTTTTTTTTTTCGAAAGGAAGAAAAAAAGTTTAAAACTTACGTGCACGTGCCATTAGCAAGCTCAAGTAACGCTTGAACAGCCAACCTCCTCCGAGTCACCAAATCCGAGCCGACCATCGCCACCAAAGGCGCAATAACACCAAGCTCCGCCATCAATTTCCTCCTCTTCACATCCTCTCCTCCGGCGAGCAGTCCCTTAATCAGAATCGCCGCCACCTCTTTATCCTCCCAGCTCCCAAAGTGAAGTCTCTTAACAGCCCTCTGTAAATCCACCATCCAATTATCACCACCTTCTTCTCCGGCGCCGACCACCTCCGTGTTATTATTCTCCACTATGATTTTCTTCTTCTCGGATTCGTTGATTTCTTTGATCGTCGAAACTTTTGGGGATTGTAGGTTGTGGACGGAGGAGGAGGGCAAGAATTGGGCGTTGGATTTGTGACGGAGGAAGCGTCGGATTCGGGTAAAGAATCGGAGCTTCAAATAGGTGTGGTACATGTTGATGAAGAAGAATTATCAGCCTTTTTTTTTTCTTTGTTACATAAACAGAGAGATTTTGGGGGGTTTGGAGACTATTTGGGGGGTTATTTGTCAACTTATATAAGTCGCAATTTGAATGACCTTTATATTCCAATAAGAGAGAGATTATGGAGGAGGAAAGAGATGGGAGAGAGAGAGAGAGAGAGAATCTGAGAGAATAGGAAGGAGACAACAAAGAGAGCAGAGATCACATGCAAACTCAACAAGTTGTCTATAATGCTGAAAGAGCGATAAGAGTATAAAATAAGGTCATAAAATCTTACTGATAAAATGAAGTGACGATATTTTATTTGTTGCATCGATAATAGACCTGACACACTTTAACTAAAAAAACACCAATAACCTCATTACATTTAAGATTTTGTGAACAAGTTTTTGTGACTTTTTTATACTCGTAGTATTATTCATTGTTGTGATAAGATGGTGGTTTGTACCCCCTCCGTCTCAAAATAGATGTCGTTTCAACCAATTTACACATATTAAGAAATACAATTAATGTATGTGAAAAAGTCTTATATACCCCTAAAGTAATGCAATTATCTAGGCACTTAAATAACTGTTTAAGAGATAGTACACTATCATTAATAAGGGTAGAGTTTGTATACAACAACAAAATAGCCTTGAAAACAGTAAAACGACATGTATTTTGATACAAAAATTAACTCTCAAAACGACATCTATTTTGAGACGGAGGGAGTATTATTTTGCATTAATTGCGATTTTTTAACTTTTTGATTAAGGTAAAGATAGTTCATTCATGGTGAGTAATTAAGATATTTGAACCTTGTTTGGTTTACGTAGTTCTCAAGTTGGCTTGTGAGCATACACAATGGTTTGCTCACAATGGTAACAAGATATTTTTTACGAGTTTTTTGCCAAACAGACATGCGTATTATCAGATTATTGCAAATTCCCACCTGTACTGTCAAAACTCCTAATGTAACCTGCGTACTTTAGTTAATTAACAATTTAACCGAGTTTCTTAACTGGTGTTAAAAACTTAACGGGTGAGCCCACGTAGGCGTCTCACTGGCATTTTTTTGCACTGATGTGGAAGTTGAAGGGGGTTAAAATGGCATTACATTTAAACTTTTGACCTTTAAAATATATTTCTTAAATATAAAGGGGTTCTCAAAATTAGCCCCAAATTAAAACCCTTATGTATTGACGTTCCTCTCATTCTCGAATGCTACGCCCGTTGCCTCCTTCCTTCTCAGGCGCCGGTGGAGGTGCAGGTTCTTCTAAGGTGCCGGCCGCCGCCTCATCTTGTGTTCATATTTCTTGCGCCTCTCTTTCATCGCGTCGTTGCTCAAAACACCTATTTCTCTCACACAAAAATACACACACGCAAAACCTCCCGTCGACCATTCTGGTATGGCGAGATCGGCCACAACAACTTCAATGCAAAATTCGTATCATCAATTTCATTTTCCCAATCGAATTCTCTATTTATGTTTGTATGATTTCGCCTTTTAACAACAATTCGTCGATTACTTAGGTTTTCTCAAATTCCAGGTGAATTTTGACTTCTTGTTGAATTTTCTAGGGTTTTGATTGATACTTATTGTAATTTAATTGCTTGATTAGATGATCAATTAATGAATTTGATTGTGGTTCTGGTGGATAATGTTAGGAATCGACTATTGGAGCCGCCTTCTTCCCGTAGATGCTTGCGGTGAACGATGCCGGTTAAAATTGAGATCTGGGATACGGCTAATCAAGAGAGGTATCATAGCTTGGCTCATATGTACAATAGAGGTGCATTTATCGGTTTCTGTAGTTGTAGTTGTAATTGTCGGTTCCCGGTGGTTTTTTTATGAAGGTTTTGCTGGTGGGTGACTGTGTGCTGGTGGGTGGTGGTGTTGTTGCCGGTGGGGTGGTTGAGTGGTGGGTGGTTGTGTATTGTTTTTTTTTTTTTTAGCAGTGGTTGTGTATTGTTAGTGGGCAGATTATTTGTAAATTTTTAGGGTATGTATGTAAATTTTTTATTTTAATTTTAATTTTAATTTACAAATAGGTTTCACCTATAAAATTTGTATACATTTTAAACTTCAAAAATTTCCCCTTTGGGTGTCCCATTTTAAACTTTAAAATCCAAAAAAGGAAAGTTATTTATACGTTTTTATTTAGTGGGACCTACATATCATACACACAACAACTATCCACTAATTATTCTTTATCCCACTTTCTCTCTCCTACCCACTTTCTATACTCACAACACTCTACCCCACTATCCATATTTTATAATATAAAGATTTTCATCTTAATTCTTGTGCCCACTTTTTTTTTGAAGTGTAAAATGGGACGGAGGGAGTATTTTATATTAAATATTTTTCAAAGGTCAAAAGTTTAAATGTAATACCCTTTGCCCCCTGAAACTTCCACATCAGTGCGAAAAATGCCAACCGGATGCCTACGTGGACTCACCCGTTAAGTTTTTAACACCGGTTAAAAAAACTCGATTGAATTGTTAATTAACTAAAGTACGCAGGTTACATTGAGAGTTTTGAGAGTACAAGTGGGAATTTGTAATAATCTGATAGTACGCGTGTCTGTTTGGCAAAAAACTCTATTTTTTACTATACATACCACATTCTTTTATTATGAGCTAGTCTCCCATGAGAACACCTATATCCGTCTCTTTTATGAGACGGTTTTTTTGACCCACCCGACCAGACCCATTGAACCGGATCCATGACCCATGGGGCATAACCTACCACATGGCAGCCACCCATTGGCCCTTTTTTTAAAAGTTTTTTTTTGGCTTTTCTATCGTTTACCAAAAGTAATAGTTACTATAACTTAATGTAATGAGTGTATACATATAAAGTAGCATTGTTCATAAGTAAACGTAACACCTGTTTTACAAAAACAAAAGCTCGTTTTACCCATTTTTTTCAAATGTAATACTAACTATAATTACGTGTAACCCAAACAATATCTAAATGTAATTATCATTTATACTGAAATGTAATAGTTCTTTTGCAAAAATGTAAAATATTGTGTGTTTTGATTTAATTTTTTGAAAGAAAGTAACATTTGAAAAGTAACAACTCATATACATGAATGTAATTGTTTGTACAAGTAAATGTAACACTTTAGTAGATGAAATTGTAACACGTTACATATAAGTAACACGCTTGTTACATTTAGTTGTAATAAGTATTACTTTTGGCAAACGAAGAAAACATAGAAAAAAACATTGTTACTTTTCTGTATATATGTATTACTTTTATGTATACAAACTGTTACATATAAGTAACACGTTTGTTACATTTAGTTATAGTAACTATTACTTAGTTCTTAAAAAGAAACAATTCGAGAAGGTTCAATTGTCCGAAATGAATTTCTAGATTCATGGATTTATCGACATCAAGTTCGTAAAAAGAACCAAACTCTTTTTCTCGATTGATAAAAAATAAAAAAAAACAAATAATATAATTTAAAAATAATAATAATAATAAAATAAAATGGGCCTGTGGATCCAGGTCATGGGTCAAAAAATGACCCGTCTCTACTATGAGACGGGTCATAGTGTTCTCATACAAGTTTTTGTCTTTTATACAAGTTTTTGTCTTTTATTATAGTAAACCTTTATTAATTTAACTATGACCCTCACAAGTTTTCTAAACCTATTGATAAAAGTCTTTTTATGAAAAAATGGATTAACTTTGATGGACTCTTCGTAAAAAATAAAGAGCACTCAAAAAGCCACTATGATAAAAAGTTCTCAAGCGTTTTTTCATTAAACTAAAAAACTTTGGAAAATTGTCATTGTCGATGCTCTGATTACATTTGTGAATTTTTATTTTTATTTTGGATAAACTTTTTCTATGTCAATCAATTTCTTATTTTAAAATAGTTATTACAAAAATAGGAATTAAAAGTAAAGCACAATTTTTCTCCAAAAAAAAAAAAAAAGTAAATCACAACTCCAAATAGTTTATGAGAATAAATTTCTTAAAAATAGATATTTATTTATTATTATGGTTAATTTCAAAGCATATATTTTCCTAATCTTTTAAGTTGAAACACGAATTCTTAAAAAGAAAAGCTAAAAAAATGCACTTTTAAATTCTATTTTATTACTCAAAAGATGTACCTAAATGTTTCTAAGAGTACCCATAATTATTGAGCCAATTTTAGTTCACCAAAATTAATTCTTTGTAAAATGGTAAAATGGATGAGCCAAAATTGATTAATGATTGATAATGGTGAATCAATTCTCACTCAAATTCATTTTACAAACTGATTTAGTATAAAAATTTCAGGAGGTAGTGATCATGACTTTCAAAATGAGAAAAATTGAAAATTAATCAAGAGTGGACAAGTTGCTCGAGAACCTTAGCCGGAGCCCGGAGGTCGTGGTTCCAAAGTTTGAGTAACACAATGAAACTTTTTTTTTTTAAAAAAAAAAAAAAGAAAAAAAGGAAAAGTCAAATTTAGGCCAAGAATGGATGTCAATAGAGTGGACCAAATTGACATGGTAGATTTATCCTTCACTTTAGAATTCAGAACTTACGAATTTGGAGCAATACCTAACAATTGAGTTCAACAAAGAGACATAAATCAATTATATATGAATGTTTTGATAGCTAGGATAGTCAGAAAAATAACGAACAGAGACGCAGTGTAGATACTAATGTGGTTACACCAGGAACTATACCAAACATAATTTGCAGCGGAATTTAAATCAAACACGAATTATTTAACACATCTACAACAATATGCTGTAGACAACAAAAACTTCTCTTTATAAAACGTTATGAATGATTACAAAGAAAGAAATCAAGAGAAGCGACCAAAGATTAAAACACTAAACACTAAAAACAAGTTCAAGAAGAACTTGTCTCACAAAAAAAAACCTCACTAAAATAATGCTCTCAACACTTTGTATCAAGAAAAATGAAAGCCAGAAAAAACTAAAGGACTATGAAAGTGACTGCTTCTTTAAATAGGCAGGAGTCTTTGACGTGAAGTCATAATCCTTGTGAAAATCTTCATATATATCTCCAGAACTCCTAGCTTAGAATGCTCTCTATCTGTTCCTAAAATAAAGCTTTCCTAATCCAAGAGAGATCTACAAAATATTAAAAATATATACATCAAAACTAATAATATCATTAGTATGTTAGTAAAATAAAAATAATAATAAAAAGATATTTACAATTTAACCTAAAATAAAGAAAGACATAAATCCTAAAATTAAACATGAAAATAAAAATAAATGTATAAAAATATTCACACTTACAATCTCCCCCTGATTTATGGTTTTCTGGTCAAAACAAAAATGTTATGATTATTAAGCGACCAAAATAAAACTCCCCCTGAATTCTATGTTGACAAAAAAATGGTAATGAGATATTTCCTTTTTAAGAACTGTACCTGCCAAAAATTGTCAAAAAAAAAATCAGAGTACCAAGATATAACTTTAGTACCAAATGTAACCAAACTATCCAGCCTTTTCTCACCCTTTTTCCTTACTGTCCCCCTTTTTGACCAGAATGCGAGATGATCAATTTCGCAAAAAGTCGTTACGACGGAAAGACATGATGATGTGGGACCTGATGTGACTACATCGAGGGACACATCGTCAGCTGGACTCGATTAGGGAACAATTGCTGGAGAAATAGAGATGAACAAACATGCACAAGAGGATTCATGGTTCCAGGACACAAAAGAATCTTCAACATTTCAAATTTATCAAAAGATAGAAATTATGGAGGACAAAGAAAAATTACAACCAAAATCTTGAGAAAATTCAACTACCATTGATAGCATAAAAAAATCAAGATAAATACTCTCCCTGGAAACATGCCATTAAACATTTTTTTATGAAAGATTTTCTTGAGCATAAATGTATTTACAACGTTTATCAAGAACAACACAAAATCAGTTGGGGGACATTATCACTATGGTTGGGACGACTCAATAAATATAAAATGAATAAATAGAAAAATATGCAAGTGAAGTGTACAACTCAGATTTGTGTGATGTGGGATGAAATCACACCCGGGGACTCAACCTATCCCAAAACTTCAATGAACTTTTCTCCCAATCTGCTCAGCCTCTAGAATGTGCTCACCCCTTTTTAAATTGTGGGTAAAGATTTGTGGGTAGCTTTCATTCTACATTAAATCCAAAGATAGCCCTTTCTCTTTCAAATGGTCTTCTCAAATTCGAATCAAACTTTTGTGTTGAGTTCGTTTGATCACATTTGGATTGGCTGCATACAATGGTGGAGCAGCTGTTTCCCAATAATGCACCCACTAAGAGATAAATTGAAGGCTTTTCCCATAGTAAAGTAACCATAGGGAGTGTTCACAGTTCAAGGACCAGTTAAGTCAAGGGAGTGACTAAAGTGATCACTCTGAGATGTACAATGCAAAAATAAATACAATGCAATTTTTTTTTTTTTTTTTTTTAGTTAATAGGTATACAAGTGTGACACATGGTGTGATCATACAGGGGATCACACCATCAAATGATGCAAAGTCTGAGAGATTCCCTAAGTGTAGAAAATCTCTGAAAGTCTAGGGCCTTAGTGAAAATGTCAGCCAACTGATTTTCTGTCCTTATTGGTTCCAGGCTCATAATTTTCTGCTCAACAAGATCTCGAATAAAATGGTGTTTAATGTCAACATGTTTAGTACAAGAGTATTGATCATGATTTTTTGAGATATCAATAGCACCCAAATTATCCAAAACACATTTAAGACCTTACTTTGCAGCCCATAATTTTTAACCATTTGATTCATCAAAAAGTTAAATAACTCACATGTGACCAAAAGAAATTACTTCTTACCTCATAACCTTTGACTTTCATGCAGTTCAGCCCTACCACATCAAAGTAGTTCATGTTGGGTTTCGTAGTAACATGCGCAGCGGAAAATAGCATTTAAAATTTTATGAAACCCAAAGCCCATAGATCCATTCATATGATTAAATCAAATACTTGCAATATGAATACTAGAAAAACTAACCCTTGATGACTTTGAATTTGGTCTTTGATCTTGGTGGAGAAATTTAAGCTTTAATCACAAACAAGTAAGAACACGAACTTTGAAGATGATGAGCTTCACCCTCTAGCGGTATCCACACCTTGAACGAATATCAAGAACACTTGATCTTGGTTGCTAGACCAAAATTGTGAAACACGTTTTCACAATTAATATGAACTATATGGAATATTATTTTGTGTATTATTTTGTTCTTCAATCTAGGATGTTTTAGAACAAAATAAAACTCTCTCAAACTCTTTGGAGACTTGCACAAAAGCTTGGGGATTGTTCTGGCCGAATTTGGCTGTTTATATACAAGTTAGACCTATTCCAAATAGGAAACATGTGTCAAAACCCGTCCAAAATTCTCTTCCTAATTAAATCAGGAAATCTGCCCCGACTCACTGTGCGGCCGCCCAAAATCAGGTGTGCGGTCGCCCAAACATGTGCGGCCGCCCAGCCTGGTTTGTGCGGTCGCACACCAGGATCAGAGAACCTTAATTTTCCAATATAGTCCTTTTAGGATTCGTTCTAATGTGTGTGACCCTTTAGGATTATACTAATTTGGCAATGGGTTTAAACATGAATCCATAAGATATGATTAGGTTCTAGCAAACCTTTATACCTACCCAAATAGTATAACTAGATACAAGTTCGCATTTCTTTAGAATATGTCGCAATCCCTTTGTCCACGATCTCATTGAACACAAGTCATGGTCAAACGGTCAACTTTTTTTTGTTCAATACTTTCTCGATTCCGAATATGTTGATAATCCAAATGACATTAATTTAATCAATTCATTTGAGTCCGGCCGAACATTTTCATCAACATCATTCCTACGAGAGGCCTAAGCTTGAAATCTCTCCGAAGAGGGACAAATCAATTTAGCTTATTATTCTTCCCTAATCCGATTATGCCAATCATACACTTTATAACTACCCGGTTAAAGGTATCGTTTGAATATGTCAAACATAATGTTCATCAAGTGGAAGACTATAATAACTTCATGTCTAAGGATTCGAATGACATAACTAATATGAGATATATGTACGACATGGACCATGACATAAATCTCATACAGCGGGTCATGTCCAGTACCTTGTTCCAAACAAGTACCCATAAATCTAACATGATCATCCCATGATCATTTAGCCTGTATACTAGTGCTTAACAAGTACTAGGGACGGAGATTATTATAAGTAAACATGAACAACAATAATAATCAAAACATCTTTTTATTGATATGAAATAAATGATAACAATTACAACGTTTATTAAACGTGCCTAGGGCACCACTACCAACAATCTCCCACTTGCCCTAGGCCCAATCTCCCATGTATCTAATACCCATGGACCTAACATGACCTTCATGTTTAGGTTGTGGAAGTCCCTTTGTTAGCGGGTCCGCGACATTGTCATCAGTAGGTACTTTGCATATATTCACGTCACCTCTGTCAATGATTTCTCGAATGACATGGTAACGCCTAAGTATGTGTTTGGATTTTTTATGTGCCCTTGGTTCCTTTGCTTGAGCAATAGCACCATTATTATCACAATAAAGGTCAATTGGATTAGCAATACTAGGAACCACTTCAAGTTCAGTGATGAACTTCTTAATCCAAACAGCTTCCTTTATAGCATCCGATGTAGCAATATACTCAGCTTCCGTTGTAGAATCAGCGGTTGTACTCTGCTTGGAACTCTTCCAGCTTACAGCTCCACCATTTAACATAAACACAAAACCCGATTGCGATCGACTGTCATCTCTGTCGGTTTGGAAGCTTGCATCCGTGTAAGCATTTACAACGAGATCATCTTCCATTCCTCCATAGACCAAAAACGAATCTTTAGTCCTTCTCAAGTACTTAAGAATCGCTTTTACAGCCACCCAGTGATTCTCTCCGGGGTCAGATTGGTATCTACTTGTCATGCTCAAAGCATAAGATACATCCGGCCTAGTATAGATCATGGCATACATGATGAACCCAATTGCCGAAGCATATGGAACATCATTCATTTTCTCACGCTCATCTTTTGTCTTAGGACATTGAGTCTTGCTTAGAGAAACTCCATGTAACACCGGCAAGGTACCTCTTTTAGAATTTTCCATACGGAATCTTCTAATGACCTTGTCAATGTATGTACTTTGGCTTAAACCAAGTAGCTTCCTTGATCTATCTCTATAGATCTTAATGCCAAGTATATATGCGGCTTCACCCATATCTTTCATTGCGAAACACTTTCCCAACCAAGTCTTTATGGACTGAAGTGTATGAATGTCGTTTCCAATGAGTAATATGTCATCCACATATAAAATCAGGAATAGACTATGCTCCCACTAATCTTCTTGTATACACAAGGCTCATCTTCGTTCTTGATGAAACCAAACTCTTTGACCGATTCATCAAAACGGAGATTCCAACTCCTAGAAGTTTGCTTCAATCCATAACTGGATTTCTGCAATTTGCATACCTTAGAATTCTGTTCAAAACCTTCTGGTTGTGTCATATACACATCCTCTTGTAGTTTTCCATTTAGGAAAGCGGTTTTGACATCCATTTTCCATATTTCATAGTCATGATTTACGGCAATGGCAAGCAAAATTATTATAGACTTGATCATTGCTACGGGTGAAAAGGTTTCATCATAGTCAATACCATGAACTTGCCTATAACCTTTCGCTACAAGTCTAGCTTTGTAAGTATGCACCTTCCCATCCATGTCAGTCTTCTTCTTGAAGACTCATTTGCATCATATGGTTTTTACACCTTCGGGCGCATCAATCAAGTTCCAAACTTGATTATCTTGCATGGATTGCAATTCGGATTCCATGGCTCCAAGCCACTTGTCCGAATCAGGAGAAGTCATCGCCTCTTGATAGGTTGTCGGTTCATCATTCTCAATGATTTCCACCTCATTACTATCCGTTACGAGAAATCCATATCTCTCGGGCTCGGATCGTAACCTACTAGATCTGCGAGTTACTTGTGTATTTTGAACAGGTTCCACAACTCCTTGTGGTTCTTGTTCTTGTTCCACTATCGGTTCGATGTCATTTTCTAGGTCTCGAATTTCTTCAAGATTTATTTTACTCCCACTGATTTCTTTGGAGAGAAACTCTTTCTCTAGAAAGATACCAGTTCGGGCAACAAACACTTTGTTGTTCGTTGGTTGTAAAAGTAATATCCTTTAGTTTCCTTATGATATCCCACGAAAATACATTTATCAGATTTGTGTGCAAGTTTGTCTAAGACAAGTCTTTTGACAAAAGCTTTACAACCCCAAATCTTCATGAAAGACAGACAAGGCTTCTTTCCGCTCCACATCTCATATGGAGTCTTTTGAACCGATTTAGTTGGAACACGATTTAGTGTGAAAGCAGCGGTTTCTAGAGCGTAACCCCAAAAGGATATTGGAAGATCAACTTGACTCATCATTGATCGAACCATGTCTAACAAAGTCCGATTTCTCCTCTCGGACACACCATTCCATTGTGGTGTTCCGGGTGGAGTCAATTGTGAAACTATTCCACAATTCTTTAGATGATCATCAAATTCATGACTCAAGTATTCTCCACCTCGATCTGATCGAAGTGCCTTAATACTTTTGCCAAGTTATTTTTCTACTTCATTTTGAAATATTCTAAATATCTCAAATGCTTCACTTTTATGTTTCATTAGGTATACATACCCAAATCTACTATAATCATCAGTGAAGGTTATGAAGTATTGAAATCCTCCCCTAGCATTGCTACTTAATGGTCCGCATACATCGGAATGTATCAACCCCAAATAAGTCGCTTGCCCTTTCACCTAGCTTGGTAAAAGGTGTCTTAGTCATTTTTCCAAGAAGACACGACTCACAAGTGTCATATGACCCAATGTCACATGAACCTAAGAGACCGTCCCCATGGAGTTTTGAGATACGCTTCTCATTGATATGACCAAGACGGCAATGCCACAAATAAGAATGATTTACATAATTAGGTTTAGATTTCTTATTTATATGATAGACATTTTCATTATTTTCATTCTTGACATCCAAGATATAAAGGTCATTAAATGAATTAGCAATACCATAAAGCACATCATTTAAATAAATAGAAAATTTCTTATTCTCAATAAGAAACTTAAAACCTTCATTATCCAAACAAGAAATTGAAATAATATTTCTACTTAAATCCGGTACATAATAGCAATTGTTCAAAACAAGTATTAAACCGGAAGGTAAAGTGACTTCATAAGTCCCTACGGCTAATGCAGCAACTCTTGCTCCATTCCCCACGCGTAGGTCTACCTCACCCTCTTTAAGTAGTCTCCTATTCTTTAGTCCCTGCACATTTAAACAAATGTGAGAACCACATACGGTATCCAATACCCAAGAATCAGTGGTAGAAATGAGAATATCTATCATATAGATACCTGAAGTCAACGCAGCCTTGCTGCCCTTCTTCTTCTTTTGCTCTTCTAAGAAAGCCTTGCAATTACGTTTCCAATGACCAATTTCTTGACAATAGACACACATTGCATCCTTTTGTGAATCGGGTTTTGCCTCAGAAGCTTTCGCAACCTTTGCCTTGCTTATCTTGGGTTTGACAACTTTTGTCTTACCATTTCCTTTGGCACCAGCCTTCTTCCCATCATGAACCAAGAGCACAGGAGAACCTTTCTCCATAATCTTCATCTCCGCAGTTTTAAGCATCCCATGCAACTCGGAGAGATTCTTATCCATTCCATGCATGTTATAATTCATCACAAACTGATTATAATTTTTAGGCAATGAATTATGAATGAGATCCGTGGCTAGATCCAATGGAATTGGATAGCCAAGTTTCTCAAGATGCTCTACATAACCTTTCATTTTAAGCATGTGAGGACTCACTTGTTGCCTTTCATTCATTTTGCAAGAAGTGAATGCAACAATGGTCTTGTACCTCTCTTGCCTAGCTTGTTCTTGAAACATGGCTCTTAACTCCACGCCTATCTCATAGGCTTCCAAATGTTTCAAACTTTGTTGGAGTTTTGAGCACATAGTAGGAAGCATGAGACAACTTACATCTCTAGAATCATTACGATGTTTTTTGTAACTGTCTCTTTCTGCCCTAGGGGCAGTAGGTTCTGGTTCAGCAGGAAGAGGCCCATCGAGAATGTACAACTTATCTTCTTGCCTAAGAACAATTCTCAGGCTACGGATCCAATCCATAAAGTTCGTACCATTCTCTTGGAGCTTTTCCTTCTCAAGGATCGATCGCAATGAAATTGATTGAGTGTTGTTAGTCATTATCTACAATTATGCAAAATTTCCAAAATTTAATAAGTACCAATTTTCATTAAAGAAATAAACAATGTATTTTTCCAAAAATACTCCCACTAAATTATACAACCTTCTTTATACATCCAATGTATAGTATAATTTAAATGGGTTAAGATCCCGCTTTAATTTAATTTTAAGTACGCTTTGGCGCACCGCTCAAAATCAAATTAATTAGGTAGACAACTTTTGTCAATCATATCTCATATGACTCTCAGTTCTTTTCATGAGATTCTTTAAGAAATCCAATTTCAAAAAGCATGTTAAATCTCATCTTTGCCTTAAGCCCAAAACTGTTTTGACGCTTAATTAAGTCCAACCATTTTAAACGCATAGGAAACTCTTATTCACTCATCTTGCTCATACATGAATAAAATCAATGCACCTCGCTTTGGCAAGCCCACACAAAATTACCCATGTATAAACAAGTGTTTTAATCATGGCATGGCAGAAGGACTTAAAACTTTCTTTGAAGGTTCATCACATATAGCATATAACACATTTATGAGCACATAAAATAAACATGTTACGCATCAAGTTTAGCCACTAAATTAATATCCATTAATTTAAGCATAATATTTATGTGTCTTTAGTTTCTCTATAATTATGAGGATGAGACTATTTCAACTTTGGTTATTATCTCCAAATCAAGACAACAAGAAGTGCGGCCGAAACTAAGCCATAAGGCATCCACAATTCCGCACTAATTCAAGAAACCAAGAAAGTAGTCCATGTGGCCGAAACTAAGCAATAGATGGTCTCGATGAATGTAGGCCAATTGCATCTACAATTCCATATGGATCTCCAATCTTTGAATCAAGAACTTTGTTTCTCAATTTTAGAAATTATGAATTCTTCATAATTCTAACTTCGTTTTATCTTTGAAACTTTGATTGCGATCAAGTTTGGGAAACACAATCTCGATGAACGTAGATTAGCCATTCAAACCTTGAACCAATCTTAGAATCACAAGACTAAAACAAATAGGAAAATCAAACCCCAAGATCCACATCCAAACCAACTGCCCAAAACCCACTCCAGACCAGCAGGTCTGGCCTGGTCTTGTCACTGGTCCGGTCGGACCCCATCAAAATTTCAGATTCTGACTCTGACTGAAAATCAAAAACCAGAATCCTGACAACTGTGCGGCCGCCCAAGAAAAACTGTGCGGTCGCCCAAACTTGTGCGGCCGCCCAAGGTTTTCTGTGCGGTCGCACAGTAGCATCAAAATGAATTTTTAAAGTTCGAAAATTTGTCTCAAAATTGTTTTTCCCCGATTATCAAAACTTTGATCCAATCAAAATTAATAATCAAACAATTCAGAATCCATCATAATTTTTAGTGCGATTAAAGTTGCAAAACAATAAACCACATAAAATCATATAACACATAAACATCATATATCCAATATTTATATCATGCTAGGCACAAAAACAATTTATATACACACAACATGATCTAGGTATTGAAATAATCAACATGAACGGGGCTCTGATACCACTGTTGGGTTTCGTAGTAACATGCGCAGCGGAAAATAGCATTTAAAATTTTATGAAACCCAAAGCCCATAGATCCATTCATATGATTAAATCAAATACTTGCAATATGAATACTAGAAAAACTAACCCTTGATGACTTTGAATTTGGTCTTTGATCTTGGTGGAGAAATTTAAGCTTTAATCACAAACAAGTAAGAACACGAACCTTAAAGATGATGAGCTTCACCCTCTAGCGGTATCCACACCTTGAACGAATATCAAGAACACTTGATCTTGGTTGCTAGACCAAAATTGTGAAACACGTTTTCACAATTAATATGAACTATATGGAATATTATTTTGTGTATTATTTTGTTCTTCAATCTAGGATGTCTTAGAACAAAATAAAACTCTCTCAAACTCTTTGGAGACTTGCACAAAAGCTTGGGGGATTATTCTGACCGAATTTGGCTGTTTATATACAAGTTAGACATATTCCAAATAGGAAACTTGTGTCAAAACCCGTCCAAAATTCTTTTCCTAATTAAATCAGGAAATCTGTCCCGATTCACTGTGCGGCCGCCCAAAATCAGGTGTGCGGTCGCCCAAACATGTGCGGCCGCCCAGCCTGGTTTGTGCGGTCGCACACCAGGATCAGAGAGCCTTAATTTTCCAATATATTCCTTTTAGGATTCGTTCTAATGTGTGTGACCCTCTAGGATTATACTAAGTTGGCAATGGGTTCAAACATGAATCCATAAGATATGATTAGGTTCTAGCAAACCGTCATACCTACCCAAATAGTATAACTAGATACAAGTTCGCATTCCTTTAGAATATGTCACAATCCCTTTGTCCACGATCTCATTGAACACAAGTCATGGTCAAATGGTCAACTTGTTTTTGTTCAATACTTTCTCGATTCTGAATATGTTGATAATCCAAATGACATTAATCTAATCAATTCATTTGAGTCCGGCCGAACATTTTCATCAACATCATTCCTACGAGAGGCCTAAGCTTGAGATCTCTCCGAAGAGGGACAAATCCATTTAGCTTATTATTCTTCCCTACGTGAATCCGATTATGCCAATCATACACTTTATAACTACCCGGTTAAAGGTAGCGTGTGAATATGTCAAACATAATGTTCATCAAGTGGAAGACTATAATAACTTCATGTCTAAGGATTCGAATGACATAACTAATATGAGATATATGTACGATATGGACCATGACATAAATATCATACAACGGGTCATGTCCAGTACCTTGTTCCAAACAAGTACCCATAAATCTAACATGATCATCCCATGATCATTTAGCCTTTATACTAGTGCTTAACAAGTACTAGGGACGGAAATTATTATAAGTAAACATGAACAAAAATAATAATCAAAACATCTCTTTATTGATATGAAATAAATGATAACAATTACAACGTTTATTAAACGTGCCTGGGGCACCACTACCAACAGTTCACCCTTGTCTTTTGTCCAGTCCTTACCTTTTCATAAACATCCCCAAGAATATGGAAAATGGGATAATCCTCTTGTATTTCGGAACCACTGTTGCTGGACCATTTCAAACCTGCTTCTTTACTATCTGAGCTGCTGGAGGATGCCTCTGAATCTGAGCAGGGATCGTTTTCTGCTGATGTAGTCTGCGGTGTAGTCATATTGGGGGCAACACCAGACTGTTCTGCACTCTCTGGTGTTGTTTCCTATTCAGTTTCATCATTGGCGGGCTCCAGCTCTTTAACATAACCTGTATCATCACAAAACTTATAGCAATTGTTAGAAGTTTTAAATCCTTTAAGAACACAATTGCCCATTTTATCAAAAACCTCACAAACTTGCTTATCGAACCTCACACGCATATCATCATCACACAAATGAATAAAACTTATGATATTTGTCTTAAGTCCTTCAACATGAAAAACATTATGGAGATTAGGTAGACTCTTAACACTCAATGTTCCTTTACCAACGATCTTACCTTGACCACCACCTCCATATTTCACATTTCCCCCATCAACAAGGGAATAGTCCAACAAGAACTCAGGTGTCCATGTCATGCGCCTTGAGCACCCACTATCCAAATACCAAGAGCTAGACACACATCTCTCTGGTGAAGTGAAAATAACCTTACACTCCTCATCCTTCTTCTCAACCCACACAAATCGCCCAGATTTCTGGCGATGTGGACTACGATGTGTGTACATTCTGGCACCCATTGGAGAGCCAGATTCTTCCAAGTCATGGATCCTTTGGTAGCAAAATGGTCTGATATGACCAGGAGCAAAGCAGTAGTGATACACATATTTCCTTATCCTAGGTCTAGACTCTACCTTTTTAAAAGACTTTGATTCTGACCTATCTTCACCTTCTTTCACAGAATTGGATCCATAGCCAAGACCAGCTTTAGAATTACTTCCAATATTTAAAATCTCTTCAAGTTTAGCTCTACCAATGTTTAGATTTAGTGAAAGTACCATTAGCTTTTTCAAGATCAGCTTTAACTTTCTCGAGTTCAACATCACGCTTGGTTAGCATGACCTCGAGTTTGGCGATGGAATCCTTTTGGTTATCATTTTCAATGGAAACTCTCTCAAGTTCAGATTTTAAAGTAGTATTTTCAACTGTGAGTTTCTCATTGACCTTTTTAAAAACACCAAGTTTTTCAACCCGTTTTTGCCAATCGGCGAAAAGATCAGCGTAAGCTTCATGAAGTTCCTCAAAATTACCATCATAATCCTCTTTATCCTCTGATTTTTTAGATACAGAAGAATTAAAACAAATAAACCCAGAGTCATAGGATGTAGTTTCCAGTATGGCTACATCAGAAGTCACATCAAAATGATGTTCGTGATTTTGAGATGGAGTATCAATAACTGCAAGGTGCATAGCCTCATCTTCATCCTCACTATTACTTAGGGTCGCATTAAAGCTCATCCCCTTTTTCTTCTAGTGTTAGCACATTCATTAGCAAAGCGACCAAACCCAAAACATGCACGACATTGAGTGGAATCATTTGTCTCGATAGGTTCAATGGTGCTGGGTTTTTTAAAATTAAAATTATTTTCAGATTTTCCATCAAACGGAGAGGATTGAATTTTTATAGGGAACTTACAATCCCTATTGTTTTTTAGAAAAAAAATTGAATGTCGCATTCTCCTTCTTAACTTTATCCATCATGACTGCCCTTTCTGGATCACACTCAGTGTAATCAAGTGTAGGCTCTGGTGCCAATTGAAAGTTTTGATAGCTAGGATAGTCAGAAAAATAACGAACAGAGACGCAGTGTAGATACTGATGTGGTTACACCAGGAACTACACCAAACAGAATTTGCAGCGGAATTTAAATCAAACACGAATTATTTAACACATCTACAGCAATATGCTGTAGACAACAAAAACTTCTCTTTATAAAACGTTATAAATGATTACAAAGAAAGAAATCAAGAGAAGCGACCAAAGATTAAAACACTAAACACCAAAAACAAGTTCAAGAAGATCTTGTCTCACAAAAAAAAAACCTCACTAAAATAATCCTCTCAACACTTTGTATCAAGAAAAATGAAAGCCAGAAAAAACTAAAGGACTATGAAAGTGACTGCTTCTTTAAATAGGCCACAGGAGGAGTCTTTGACGTGAAGTCATAATCTTTGTGAAAATCTTCATGTATATCTCAAGGACTCCTAGCTTAGAATACTCTCCATCTGTTCCTAAAATAAAGCTTTCCTAATCCAAGAGAGATCAACAAAATATTAAAAATATATACACCAAAACTAATAATATGATTAGTATGTTAGTATAATAAAAATAATAATAATAATAATAATAATAATAAGATATTTACAATTTAACCTAAAATAAAGAAAGACATAAATCCTAAAATTAAACACGAAAAAAAAAATGTATAAAAATATTCACACTTACAATCTCTCCCTGATTTATGGCTTTCTGGTCAAAACAAAAATGTTATGATTATTAAGCGACCAAAATAAAACTCCCCCTGAATTCTATGTTGACAAAAAATGGCAATGAGATATTCCTTTTTGAGAACTGTACCTGCAAAAAATTGTCAAAAAAAAAAAAATCAGAGTACCAAGATATAACTTTAGTGCCAAATGTAACCAAACTATCCAGCCTTTTCTCACCTTTTTTCCTTACTCTCCCCCTTTTTGACCAGAATGCGAGATGATCAATTTCGCAAAAAGTCGTTACGACGGAAAGACAGGATGATGTGGGACCTGATGTGACTACATCGAGGGACACATCAGCTGGACTCGATTAGGGAACAATTGCTGGAGAAATAGAGATGAACAAACATGCACAAGAGAATCTTCAACATTTCAAATTTATCAAATGATAGAAATTATGGAGGACAAAGAAAAATTACAACCAAAATATTGAGAAAATTCAACTACCATTGATAGCATAAAAATCAAGATAAATACTCTCCCTAGAAACACTAGTGAGTAACCCGTCGGAATTCGACGGGAATAATAAAGTTAATTAATTAAGAAAAACTGATGAAAGGCATTTTCAAACTGAGATAATGGTACAAAATCAAATTAAGTGATCTATATAATACCATATAATTTGCAAGGATATTAAGTGATGAAAGATATTTTCAAACTCAGAATATAAGTTAACCATCTCATTTGCAAGGATATAAAGAAGCCCGTTTAAGGCCTTAAATAACATTTTTTTGTTGTTTTAGACCCCGCCTCAAGGGGCTTTGCCATATGACTTTTGTCCGTCTCGCTCCGACGTTCGATTTGATATGCGGTGCGTTCCGCGGTTCATCCGGAGTCAAAAGTTATGACGGTTTCGGCGCACTCGCTGAAATTACTCCAAAAACTTCAACGCCTTAGTGTCCGCATCAATTAGTAATTTAAAACATCAAACATACTTTATTTATAGAATCCTTCATTTTTATTTTTATTTTTGCAAAATATGTGGCTCGATTTTCTTCACCGAGATATACTGCTACATCACATTTCTTATCTTTAGCCCATATCTTAAAATTCAACTAACTGAATGATTATAATTTCTAATATTTTAATTTAAGATATCCATTATCTTTAGCTTACTAAAATTAAGTAATCATGTATTCGTAATTTAAGCTCAGAAAATATTTGATTTAAAAAAAAAAAATCAGTTTTAAAAAACTAAATCATTTCCTGAAATAAGTATTATATACATTTGCCTATAGAATAATGCCACGTGGATTTCCACGTCATAATTCCACGTGGCTTAATGAGAAGGCTTGAAATGTTTTTGCTTTTATATATTATATAGATAGATGTGTAGATTTTTACCATTAATTATTAACTTTATTTTTTTTTCACTAAATAATAAAAAATACAAATTCTCATATAAAAATGAATATGCATGCAAAGTTGACAACATCTACGTCCAAAGTAAAGATAACGACTTTTGTCCGTCTCGCTCCGACGTTCGATTTGATATGCGGTGCGTTCCGCGGTTCATCTGGAGTCAAAAGTTATGACGGTTTCGGCGCACTCGCTGAAATTACTCCAAAAACTTCAACGCCTTAGTGTCCGCATCAATTAGTAATTTAAACCATCAAACATACTTTATTTATAGAATCCTTCATTTTTATTTTTATTTTTGCAAAATATGTGGCTCGATTTTCTTCACCGAGATATACTCATACATCACATTTCTTATCTTTAGCCCATATCTTAAAATTCAACTAACTGAATGATTATAATTTCTAATATTTTAATTTAAGATATCCATTATCTTTAGCCTACTAAAATTAACTAATCATGTTTTCGTAATTTAAGCTCAGAAAATATATGATTTAAAAAAAAAATCAGTTTTAAAAAACTAAATCATTTCCTGAAATAAGTATTATATACATTTGTCTATAGAATAATGTGGATTTTCATGTCATAATTCCACGTGGCTTAATGAGAAGGCTTGAAATGTTTTTGCTTTTATATATTATATAGATGTGTAGATTTTTACCATTAATTATTAACTTTAATTTTTTTTCACTAAATAACAAAAAAATACAAATTCTCATATAAAAATGAATATGCATGCAAAGTTGACAACATCTACGTCCAAATTAAAGATAACGACTTTTGTCCGTCTCGCTCTGACGTTCGATTTGATATGCGGTGCGTTCTGCGGTTCATCCGGAGTCAAAAGTTATGACGGTTTCGGCGCACTCGCTGAAATTACTCCAAAAACTTCAACGCGTTAGTGTCCGCATCAATTAGTAATTTAAAATATAAAACATACTTTATTTATAGAATCTTTCATTTTTATTTTTATTTTTATTTTTGCAAAATATGTGGCTCGATTTTCTTCACCGAGATATACTCATACATCACATTTCTTATCTTTAGCCCATATCTTAAAATTCAACTAACTGAATGATTATAATTTCTAATATTTTAATTTAAGATATCCATTATCTTTAGCCTACTAAAATTAACTAATCATGTTTTCGTAATTTAAGCTCAGAAAATATATGATTTAAAAAAAAAATCAGTTTTAAAAAACTAAATCATTTCCTGAAATAAGTATTATATACATTTGTCTATAGAATAATGTGGATTTTCATGTCATAATTCCACGTGGCTTAATGAGAAGGCTTGAAATGTTTTTGCTTTTATATATTATATAGATGTGTAGATTTTTACCATTAATTATTAACTTTAATTTTTTTTCACTAAATAACAAAAAATACAAATTCTCACATAAAAATGAATATGCATGCAAAGTTGACAACATCTACGTCCAAATTAAAGATAACGACTTTTGTCCGTCTCGCTCCGACGTTCGATTTGATATGCGGTGCGTTCCGCGGTTCATCCGGAGTCAAAAGTTATGACGGTTTCGGCGCACTCGCTGAAATTACTCCAAAAACTTCAACGCCTTAGTGTCCGCATCAATTAGTAATTTAAAACATCAAACATACTTTATTTATAGAATCCTTCATTTTTATTTTTATTTTATTTTTTATTTTTGCAAAATATGTGGCTCGATTTTCTTCACCGAGATATACTCATACATCACATTTCTTATCTTTAGCCCATATCTTAAAATTCAACTAACTGAATGATTATAATTTCTAATATTTTAATTTAAGATATCCATTATCTTTAGCCTACTAAAATTAAGTAATCATGTTTTCGTAATTTAAGCTCAGAAAATATTTGATTTAAAAAAAAAATCAGTTTTAAAAAACTAAATCATTTCCTGAAATAAGTATTATATACATTTGTCTATAGAATAATGTGGATTTCCATGTCATAATTCCACGTGGCTTAATGAGAAGGCTTGAAATGTTTTTGCTTTTATATATTATATAGATGTGTAGATTTTTACCATTAATTATTAACTTTAATTTTTTTTTCACAAAATAACAAAAAAATACAAATTCTCATATAAAAATGAATATACATGCAAAGTTGACAACATCTACGTCCAAATTAAAGATAACGACTTTTGTCCGTCTCGCTCTGACGTTCGATTTGATATGCGGTGCGTTCCGCGGTTCATCCGGAGTCAAAAGTTATGACGGTTTCGGCGCACTCGCTGAAATTACTCCAAAAACTTCAACGCCTTAGTGTCCGCATCAATTAGTAATTTAAAACATCAAACATACTTTATTTATAGAATCCTTCATTTTTATTTTTATTTTATTTTTTATTTTTGCAAAATATGTGGCTCGATTTTCTTCACCGAGATATACTGCTACATCACATTTCTTATCTTTAACCCATATCTTAAAATTCAACTAACTGAATGATTATAATTTCTAATATTTTAATTTAAGATATCCATTATCTTTAGCCTACTAAAATTAAGTAATCATGTTTTCGTAATTTAAGCTCAGAAAATATTTGATTTAAAAAAAAAATCAGTTTTAAAAAACTAAATCATTTCCTGAAATAAGTATTATATACATTTGCCTATAGAATAATGCCACGTGGATTTCCACGTCATAATTCCACGTGGCTTAATGAGAAGGCTTGAAATGTTTTTGCTTTTATATATTATATTATATAGATGCCATTAAACATTTTTTTTATGAAAGTAACACTTATTATAACAAAATGTAACAATTTTTTTTCAAATGTATCATTTTTTTATTTTTTTTTCAAAATGTACCACAATTTTGCTGCAATAGATTAAAGATAACATAAAGATTGACAATTAAACTAATGTCACACTTTTTATAAAGGAATATAACACTCTTTTTTTTTCAAATGTAAAACTTTTTTTTCCAAAATTAACATAAGATTGACAAACTAAACTAAACTAATGTTACATTTTATAAAAAATGAATGTAACATTTTTTTTCTCAATTGTAACAATTTATATTCTTAAATGTAACATTATATCTGAAATGTAACAATTTTTTATTAAGAAAGTAACAATTGAAATGCAACTCGATTATATATATATGAATTTTTACTCTTTTTTTAAAGAAGAAAAGTAACATTTACTAAATAAAAATGTTACATTCATCTATGTAGAAAATTATAATTATATATTCACTTTGTTACACTTCAAATATTACTTTTTCTAACCACAAAAATCATAAAACAATTTAAATTTTCTTGTAAAATTGTTGTTACATTTGATTGTAAAAAGTGCTACCTTTTGAAGATGAAACTGTTACTTTTATCAGAACAGAGTGTTACATCTCAACTGACAAGCAACTCAAACTTTTTGTGTGTAAAAAAAATATGTTTTTTTTTAAATCAACCCCTATCATGACCTATGTAGTTTTATTCGTCTCGCCGAAACGAACACACCAGTATTTTTAATTTTTTTTTTCTGAGTTATAAATATCAAGATATAGCATTTTAAAGTTAATGAGGTTTTTTTTTAAACTTGTCACGTGTCGCGCTAAGAGTGGAGGAGTCGCTGGCTGGCGGGTAGAAGATGCGGGTCGGACGGGTTTGACCCGCGGGCATGCCCTTCGCACGCCATACACCCGTTGTATATGAGAATTTGTCAATGAAAAGAGAGCAGATTTTGAATTTTGAAGGGGCACCACTGACTAAATTTGACCCACCAATCCAATCTTACAATTTGGGTGGAGAAATGAATTGCAAATTACTAGTGGGTTCTGGACTTTCGTCTGCGTGGAATGTCGCCACTCACACCCCTTTCCCGTTTCCATCCTTTTGGATTTGGAATTTTGGTATTTCCTGGAATAGGGGTATTAGTAACATCAACCCCCCACATGTCACACAGTGGCTCGTGCAAAGGATGGGGTTAATTACATGTCTACTTTTCAATGGCTGACCAAATGAAATGAGGCGTTCCCTTGGTCACGGGTAGGGGTGGCAAATTGGGTATTTTGGGTTTACTCATTAAAGTTAAAAATCCATTGGGTTACCCGAGTGTTTTAACTTTAATGGATAAACCCAAAGTACCCAATTTGCCACCCCTAATCACGGGCGGCCATATGGTGTAAAATGTTCACCCTCCCATTTACACGGAGATTAAAAAAATAGTGGAAGTGGTGTAAGTATAAAAATAAAGTAGGAGAGAGAATGAGTGAGAGGGAATAGTAAGTTGATTGGTGTTGTGAGTATAAAAGTAAAGTATGAGAAAAAATAAGTGTGAGTAATAGAAAAGATTCTTTGATATTTTTGGAAGTAGATATATACTCTAAGACAAGACAGACTAAAAAGTAAAGGTAGACATGTACTTTAATCAGTGAATATAAAAATATTATGACAAGTAGTAGGGTTAAAAGGCAGGGGTTGACAGAAGAACCCGTGAAGGAAGAAAAAGGACTCGAGGAGGTTGGTGCTATTATGAGGTGTGCCACTAGTACCACCACCACAACGTCAACAATGATAAAGGTAAAAACATATGCTCATATAACAAGACCCCCATTTCTTTCTTAAGGAAGATTTCAAGCAACTTCTTAAATCATGCACGTGTGTTAATACCAAAACTTGCATATACTCCCTCCGTCCCAGCTCACTTGAGACTTATTTCTATTTTAGTCCGTCTCAACTCACTTGAGACTCCCCAAAATGACCATCTTTTTATAATTTTATATTCAATCTACCTCACCACTCAATTTATTCAACCAACACTACAATTTACCTCACTCGTTGTCTTTCTTCATTTTCTATCACATATAAATTACTTTTCTTTAATTCTTGTGCACACCTCTTAAGTCTCAACCCTCAAGTGAGGTGGGATGGAAGGAGTATAAATAAAGCTAATCACGTGTCATCTCCATAGCAGGTGCCTTGTAAACGGCTCATGTATCAATAATCAATAAGTAAGAAAAGGAAGATTATGATCGCTTAAGTAAAAAGTTACCAGTTGTGTCATTGTAAATGCAACAAACTATCTCAAAACATGTTACCGCATTTGATTTGATGCTCGAGTCACAAAATCTAAGACACCGATGAAAATGTACATGTGACATGTATATGAGAAATCCAAGTCCCGCGGTAATTGTTATTGAAAAATCAGAGTCTGCCCGTATATCATTTAAGGACCTCACCTATAAACCAAATCAAACCAAATACTCTATGTTTTACTACATATAAATTCAGGTTTATGTACACATTCTAAACACACGACTGATGAAGATGACTCTACTGACCCGAAACAATGTTGAGAAGCGAGACTCGAGTCTTAATCAACCCCCTAAACAAACTACCCACTCCATGTTCAAGACCTTCAAACATTTCATCCACACACTCCAATTTCCTTTGAATTTTATCTTCACCATTTTGGTTACATAAGAAGTGGCTCAAGTCAACCTCAACTTCCTCGAGCTCATTCATGTAGTCCCTTTGACTTTCTCTCTCTCCAGCCCGTTTCTGCAGAAATTTGGAAGCCAGCATTGACCATCGTGTACTAGGTTTCATCTTCAAAGAAACTGGCACTAGTAAATACGACAAAGTTGACTCAAGAATATAACCTGTAGTCACGCTAGCTTCCCTTAAGAACTTCATCGAAGAAGCAGATGGGGAGTGCTGGTCAAAACCCGTTACAGGAGAAAACACAAATGTTCTTCATATCATCACGTGGATGGGCCAAGATAAGCAGAGACTTTCCAGTTTCCTTCTCTATATTCTTCCTAGTGCAAATGTAAGCCTTGAAAATTATCTCCGTACCCAAATCTCCACTTTACCCTTTTTCTTCTAAGGAGAGACTGAAGTTCTCGAACGCCTTGCTTTATAGACATGATAGCATCTCTTAATTTGCTACATGTATATGTACGTTATGGATTCTTCCAACAGTTTGACCAAAACATCAAATTGGTGCGAGCAGAGAGCTTTTCCGGCTATGGGCTCCAAAATAAGTTCTTGAAGGGAACTCTGGAGTTCCTCAAGGCCAGAAAGAGAAGCATTGATTGACTTGGCCTTGGGGGAGGTTGCCCCTAACATTTGAAGCTTGACCAATACTTGGTCAATGCTAGGGGTGTGATCTAGTAGGCAAACTGATTGACCTAAAACGGTACTTTGGAAATAGAGAAGCCATAGATATACATAAGTTCTATGAATAACCATCGCTCTTTCATACTTCCCCCCAGTCTCCAAAAGCCAACATTATCTGCACAAGTGATGGGTATGGAAAATAATGATTCCACATTTTGGGATCTCTTCCAATCCTCTTCAACTTAAGTTGAATATAGAACTATGGGCCAGATTTGGCTAAATTTTCTGCACAATATCAATGGCCAGAAGCACGAGCGATAATAGAAAACAGAAGTCCAATAGGAGTTTCCACTAAATAAAAGAGCAGAAAAGGGAATTATTTATGCCAACGAATAACCCAGAATAAGATGGATGCATTATCGTAACATAAATGGATAGGGAGTTCGGGACCTGCCCAACTATATGTGATTGTGATGGTTTTAAAGAACTGCCATAAGAGAGCATAATATAAAATAAAACGCTACGCTAACCGTGAGACTATATATCAATTTCATGCGAAACATATTTACGGAGTACAATTTATGGAAGAATTAGTAACAACGTAACACACTTAAACTGAGTTTTGTTACAAACTGAGTTCTGAATCTTCTGACAAGAGAAGTAACTAACATACTCCCTCCGTTGCGTAACGATAGTCCAATTTGACTTTTGATGGTCTAACACTAGTGATCTTTGACCAAACATTAATGTCAATTTAATCCCCCCAATGACATTTTTTTTAAATTATTAATGATAAAACACTTAATGATTTATCAATAACAAAATTTGGAAGTTCACTAAATGATTAGATTGTCATTAATATTTGGTCAAAGTTCACCTGCGTTGGCAATCAAAAGTCAAATGGGATTATCTTCCCGAAAAACCGATGGAGTAGTAAGCAAAGATTCTATTGTAGTTGTAAAAGAGATAGTGAATACAAGACCACAGTACTAAAGATACAGTTGTTCATTTTGGTAACAACTAGGACCATTTTTTACTGCAGTTTATATTCAAGGTCCAAAGTTACTGATACAAAAGTTTCCTGATAATCTAAACCCAGCTTCTGAACTTTATTTCAAGCTCCAAGAATTTTCCTACTTTTCAGTTGAATAAAGTTTCAATTGAAGGACCTTTCACATTGACTGTGCTATATCTTTTATGCTGATGTTACATTTTATGAATCATCAGTTTTCAACAGATAAAAAGCTTTGGTACCTTTCTTAAGGGTATTTATTTTGATTTGACCAAACGCTTTTTCTTAAGATCAATGAGCTAACCGATTGTCCAACGTCAGTGGTACGAGCCCAACTTGTTAATCAAGGGTTTGCACAACAAAGTCTGTTTATCAAGTTCAACGAATCAAATAACACCCTAAATTAAAGGTAGTACAAGTGGACCAAGAAAACGAGACCTGAATTGAATTTGTCAGTAAGTTTCTGTACATTTTAGCAAAGTAACAACATATCGACTTACAGTGAATGAGATGAACAGAAAAATCAGATTTCAACAAAATCATCTTCGTCATTATCAGCCTCATCATCCCAATCCAAGTCAAAAGAGCTGGCAGATTTCATCAGCTCTGTTAGTCCAGTGAGATCCTCCAAATAGGTGGGCTGATTGATGGCTTGCAGAACAAAATCCAACCCTCCTTTCCGGTATTCTGATACCACCTGAAAGATATAAGAACTAATTAACATGGAGGGTAGACTTAAACAAGTATGACTATGCATTTGAAATGAGACCAAGTAGCTCGAGATTAGCTAGAACTTACTATGGAAGAACATGCAGTACAACTATTGGAGGAATGTCCCACAAGGGTCATTTGAGAAAACTGAGAAAGCGAGCCTCGAATTTGATGGGGTAAAATACCAAGAGGTTGATCGCTGCTTCCACTATCAGGAGAGTTGGAAAACTCAGCTTTGGCAGATACCCTGTAAAAATGTGGTTGAACCAGAATGTCCAATCAAAGTCAAACCAAGTATAAACGTTTATTGTAAGGTGTGAACTCAAAGTATAAGTACTAATCAAGGAGTCTTCTCAACGCTCACTAAATCAACAAATAATTGTGTGTAGGTCACATAACTCTCTAGGGTTTAGGTCTCCGTAGAGTGGTGACCGTAAAGAGCCTTCTTGTCAACCGAAAGAAACGGAGATCCTTTATCACCTCTACATAAAATATCGTCCAAAACTCTTATTTAAAACAATAAAAATAAAAATCGTCGAAAACTGTTCTTCGTATCAGTTTTAGTGTTTTGGTGAACCAAGTTCTACCTACTTTCATAAGAACACGGTTTTTGCTTCTAAAAAAGGTAATTATTGATTCATGAATCTCCATACTCAATCTCAATTGAAGACAGGATGCATTTTCTCACTATTCCATCATTTCTTCTATATTCTCTTTGCCAACAAGATAAAGCATTTTCTTGAGGAAGAAAATTTATACAAAGCTCCTCTTCAAACATACGGAGTATAATTCAAGGTGGTGCCTTACCCCTGAGGATGATGTAGAATCCCAACTAAAAGCTCCACTGCAAGGGCTGAAGCAATAGGAGCAAGCCCGGGGCGCGTAACTGTGCATTGCTGGTCCAATGTACGGTTTGCAGTTGACTGCATGAAGATTTGAGTCATAAATTTTAGCGATTAGCAAGAATTCTAGTTATACCATATAAATTTTGTTAAATAATATAAGAAACAACATACATCAATTGGGGCGACAACGTCATTGCAAAAATAACAGCCCAATCTCTGCTCTCCATTGCTGTTTGAGATTGATATGTTTCCAATATTAGACGATAAAGCATCAACAGATGCATCTGCAAGCTGATTAGTTACACAGAGTGGACCAGCACCATGACGCATAACCAAGAAACTATCAAACCCCAACGCTGAAGTAATAGTAATCTGTAAAAAAAAAATGTGTCAAGTCTAATCTTGTCAGCAGTGCCCAATCTGCCAACAGAAGTAACTTCAGGCAAGACTGTAAGGACTTTAAGTGCTCATCTATAAACTAAGAGCAATACAAACTCTTCCCAAAACACATAGGTCAATTTCACTCTATGCAAGAAAGTTTAGGGATGAGATATAAAAAAAGATACCTTGTTAGCATTGGCACAAAAAAGAGTAGGAAGCCAACGACTTTCCCTTGTATCCGTCAACAAGAAAACAACATCATGGGCTTCAATCAATTCGTCTAGACGTCTGCATTCCTCGAGCACATTATTCTCTTCTTGGCTGGGAACCGGATGACCAGGCATCGGTATAGCCATCACCACACCTTCTGCTTCCTGCAAAGAGGATTAACCCGAACAGGTAGCTTAAGTTAACCGCTCCAATGTTAATTCTGTTGAATATCATTGTTTTGGTACAATTTTATCCAGTTGAATATTCAGCAAACAAACTTGGGGATAAAACTAAAATAAATTACCACTGCTGGAAAGATTCTCTGAAGACTTTTAACTGCAGCTAAGGCTTTGAACTCACCACCGTGGAGACAATCTTCCAATGTATACAGGGATTGTCTCAATGGATTCGACATGGCTACCTTGCCACTGTCAACTAGTGTAATTTTCTTAACACCCCAGGCCTGCAAATATGCATCATTTCTGTCAACTAATCCTTGAGAGAGAGATTTTTCTTGACTCTCAAACACTCACCATAAGCATGCGGGCGACCTGGCATCCCAGGGTACCTGCTCCTAACAGAAGACATTTGGTAGCAGATAAAACATGCAGGTTCAAAGATGGCAAAGCACGCCATCTCATTAGCTTTAAATTCAAATCTGCAGCTGATATGGCCATCCTGTCGCGTTTTACCTCTTCCATTAAGAGGGAGATTTACAAGAAAGGAAATATTCTTTAAAAAAGCAAAGAGAGAGAGAGACACAACATACCTAGTTGGATCCATAGAAGTAGCAAGATTTATGCACCTAGGTACCCTCTTCCCTCTGTTGAGTTCCCATCCAACAGCATTAGGTGTTACTTGATGATTTTTCCAAGCTGAAGAAGAAAAAGCCCCTTTTTACACGTCAGAGAACAATGTACTCTGTAGCATATAGTTTGACTCCAGAAAAAAGGATAAAAAAATAAAATTAAGAGAGCTGTTACCCAATTTAAGCCGCTCTACCTTGGGGAGGTGGTATTAAGGCTTCACCAACAAGGGACAACCCCAGATCAGCAAAGCCGTGGTTCTCACGGTAGCAGAAGAAAAGAACCTTCTCAAGATTCCATCTTGAAGAAATAAATGCAAGAAAGTTCCGGAGAGGCCAGCCAGGATTGTTAGGAAGATGACATGGGTCATAGAAGGAAAAAAGGATCTGCAAGAGTCATATGAAGCTTTTAATAAACAAATCCATAAGAGTTTCAGTATATTTTGACAAGGGACGAAAACGGACCTTATGATTATCACGTTGGCAAGCTTCATAATCCTTCAGAGGTCTAATGGCAGCTCGTGAGTTTGAATCAATACTGAGAAGAAAGAATGGTACATCTGCAGCTAACTAACATCTTTAAGGCCCTCCTTAGGCCAAACTACATTTATCCCCCCAAAGTATACACCAAATCCCACTTTGCAACCTCGCGCGAATGTCGTCCCACTTTGGTACCTCATGTTAAAATTGTCCCACTTTACCCCCCGGATCTCAACGAGCGTTAGGAATTTAACGAGATTTCCCATGTGCAGGTCACATGATGGGTATTTTAGTCATTCCCATTATGGCTTTTAATTTCTCTTTAAGTTAATTTTCCCACTATTTTAATGTGCTTAAAATAAAACTAAATAATTTATATATCCGTTATTTAGTACAAAAAATGAATAAAATAATAATATTAAAATAACATACTAAAATAAATAATTTGACAAAAAATAAAAAAATAAATTAGATGTTACTAAAGAAGGAAAAAGAATGAAAAAGAAAAGGAAAAAAAAGTAACAAAAAGCAAAAACCTAACCCAATCTTCTTCCCAGCTTCCCCCAATCCCCAATTCTCGTCTCTGTAACTCTATTCCCATCGAATTCCCAGAACCCCCTTCCTCCTTCCATAACTACCGCACCTCCCCTCCTCCATTTCCATCCCTACCACTGCACCCTCATCTCCGTTCCTCCCCCACCACCCCGTTCTCTTTGCTCCCTCCACTGCCATCATCTACCTCCGACAACAATGGCAAAATCTGCAACAATAATGGCAAAATCTGGAACAACAATTGCAAAAACTCCAACAACAATTCGAAAGAGCTTCAGATCCACTTCCTCTCCTCCTTTTTCTCTCTAACCTCCCCCCCCCCCCCCCAACCTCCCCAACTTTCCTATTTCTGCTACCCACCCACTAGCCCACGGTCTTTTGCCCTTCTGTCTCAAATCCCCCACTTCCCACAACATCCCAGCTGATTCAAACTTAAGAGAGAAACCAGAATGAAGATTTGATGGGAACTAGATCTGATTTTTTTTTCTTCTTTTCTTTTTCAAGTTTTGATCATCGATTTTGGGAAATCTCATTGGTTGCTGTGAATTTAGGATTGATTTCTTGTTATTATTGTTTAAATTAATAAAATTTGTCTGGAAAGAATGAAAGAACGAAACTAATGTTTGATGAAAAAAATAATATGGTGGTGAATGGTGGTTTTTGGTTGGTGGCATGGTGGTGGTGGTGGTGGTGGTGGTGGCATGGTGGTGGTGGTGGTGGTTAACACTTGATAGTTTTTCAAGGTTAAATGACATTTAAATCCTTATATTTTGGTGCTAAAAGACATAATTACCCATCATGTGACATGCACTTGAGCAATTTCGTTAAATTTTAACGTCCATTAGGTTCCAGGGGGCAAAATGGGATGATTTTAACATGAGGCACCAAAGTGAAACGAATTTCGCGCGAGGGTGCAAAGTGGGATTTGGCGTATACTTCAGGGGGGTAAACGTATTTTGGCCCCCTCCTTATACAAAGTGAAAATAAATCACATAAGATAAACAAATACAGAAAGTTTAAGGAACTTCTACCTGCAGTAGAACTTGAGCTGCGCCATTCATTACAAGATGCCGACACCGATTCCACCTGTACGACATAACATTAAGTCATTAACCTGGACATCAATAGTAACAACAAGAGCCAACAGACGAAGTACTCGGGAATAAAAAAGAAAAAAACACCTCTTCTGGGCTGAACCATTGAGAAGCTAGCCTCAAGTCAACCAGAGTGGCTGGAGGATCGAGGACCAAAGCAGGGAAAGCAAACCAGTAATGGAAGTTAAACTTTTTCAAGTCAGCAAATGATGTAAGAAGGAATCTAGAAAGTACAGCACCATCCTCCTCTGCTTTTCCTGATTGAATATCACCCCAGATCTGATTGTCAAAGGAAAGTAAGGTCGTCAAAATTTGTATCATGCAGGCAAACCTTAAGAATGTGCAACTAACAATGATTTGTTGTCAATACCATCTCCAAAATGAATGTCCAAAAAATATTCAAATTTGCTCTTGATCAAGAGCAAATCTAAAATTATTTTGGATATTCATTTTGGTACAGAGTGTAATAGGTAATTGCTGTAGCAGGAAAAGTATCTACATGGATAAGACACCTTATTTGCTTCGGCCTTTAGCAAGCCCATTTTATCGAGGGAACGGAATCCCTCCAATGTGTTAGTGTTGTAGAGAATTCCAGGGACCGAGCACCTATTCCTGTTCCCACGGCTTAATGTTTCTGTTGATAAATTCTCGCTTGGTTCTGACGGCAAAGATTCAGTGAGAAGAGTTAGATGGCTAGATACTTGAGCATTTGAGCACGGTGCATAGAAACCTGTCAGAAAATCATTACAAGAACCAGGTCACATGAGATCAGCCATTCGAAGAAAGGTGATACTATACGTTTTTACGTAACAGCTAATAAGTAGAAAGTGTAACAGAGAGGACAAGCTAATAAGAATATCAAAGATGTTTTATTAATGGTTCTTAACGGGAGATCAATCTTATGAATGAGAAGAGCCCAATGTAGGCAGAAACAAGGCGTTGGGCTGTTCGCAGGCTTGCCTCACAGAATGATGGCAAAAAAGCACTACCTCTGTCCCTAAAATGAATGTCCGTTTTCAAGAAATTTTTGTCCCAATATGAATGTCTTTTTTGAAAATAACTTTGCCTCTAAATGTTTTTTTACCAAAAAAGTTTTCACTAGTCCTTTTCTACATGTAAAACTTAATGTTCAGGAAGTGGATAACAAGAATATGTGTACACCTTTACCACTAAATTGTATAAAAGGTGAACATTTTCCCCATGTCCCTTAAAATGAATTTGGACATCCATTTAAGGACGGAGGGTACCACTTACTTTTTCAAATTTCGTGCTAAGGATGAGGATGACAATTATTTTCTACATTGATGACGATTAATCAGGAGACTTATGTGTCAAATCCTGATACTAAAACAAGCAATGAAACTATTTGCTTCAAAATAGAAGTAGTGGATCCTCATCATGGCCCAGCAATTATTGATCACATATGGTGACAAAGCTGCTTTTAGTTGATTAATTGAGTGAAGAGTGAACTACGTATATCACTGATTCTGTACCAGTTACTTAAGCCCTCTATCATGGCCAATGAAACACCATCTCTAACAGAACATCTTCACATCTAGGTTCATAGGGTAAGTTTTGGTGATTACACTTCTCTACAGAAAGCAAGCTCGACTGAAGTCCAAATGTTAACTATTTTCCACTAGATGAGCCACAAATTTCTTCCGCCATTCTATTTGTTTATTTAAAGTCTACAAGTGAAGAAGACAGTTTCACCTTAAAATATACTCCCTCCGCCCTGGAAAGATGTTCCCATTTTCCCTTTTTGTTTGTCCCAAAAAAGTTAGTCACAATACTATAATTGAGGTCTTAAAGTATATGACGTTTCAAAACCATCCTTGTTATAAAAAACGTGGAGTAACTCTAATGGTCTTCAGCATGACCCGCTTCATCCCATAACCACAAACAGCATTACATATTTGATAGTGTTGTGCTACAGTGACGGCGTATACTAATATGGAAGGAGACAGCAGCATACTTTACTATGTATACTTCCTCCGTCCCATAATAAAGGTTACTTGTTTTCCCTTTGGGCGTGCAATAACAAAGGTTACCCCGTCGGACTCGTGACGACAAGACTAAATACAAGTGTCCGACACGGGTACGGCGGGGCAAACCAAAGAGTCCAAGCATCACAGCTCACAACACTTGCTCCAAATATCAATATTTTTTTTCTTTCTTAATTCCTGCGGATTCAATTTAAGTTACCTTTATTATGGGAAGGTGGGAGTAATTGCTACTCCCTCCGTCCCTCCCTAAGGCTCCTAGTTTGACTTTGCACAAATGTTGTGTATGGAAAATAAAGTAGGAGGGAGATGGGTATGGAGTTTTTGGTGTGAGAATGACAAGTGGGTCCCATTATACATTTTAAGTAATAAAGCAACTAACAACCTTAGACTGGGACAGACCAAATAGGAAAGTAAGAACCTTAGGCTGGGACGGAGGGAGTATTTATCAAGGATACAAATGAAAAGGAAAAAATACTGATAAAAAGTTTGAATAGTCAAATAAGACTTTCTTTTTGGGACAGAGGGAGAATTACAGAATCTTTAGTCCTGTTAGCCGAAAGGCATAGGGGAAGTAATTAGAGGTGATCCTAGAGGAAGGAACCTTCAGAGTCAAGAATCCACTACTTCAACCCAGTTTTTACTGTTTGGTACACATGTGAAGGAGTGCCGGGGATCATTTAACATTTCGGGGGAATAGTTTTTCACTTTAACTAAATTATGGGTACATGGCCTGAACTGACTCAGAAGACTCTGAAGAAACAAAAATAGATAAGAGTACAAAATAAATATCATATTAAGACAAGCAGGGTACTCAATAAGTCAATTTATCCTGGAGCTCAACCCCAAATACCATTAAAAGTCTACAAGGAGCATTCCTACAAGACATACTATAATCATACTACTCCCTCCATCCCAAAAGACTGGTCCCTTTTCGCTATCAGTTTGCCCGAAAAATCTAAGAGAGAAAATATTTGTAGTAATTTCAAGATTGTAAAAGCAAGTAAAACTTGCTTGTCAAATGGCCTCTTCTATTATGGCATGGAAGGTATAAAAGAATTTTCTAGTAGTGATAATTGAGGTTTCGTCCTATCGTTCATCAAGCAATAAGAAGAGTAGAGATGCAACCACGAAGAATCGGAGAAATTTCTGATCATTATAAAGGAGGATGCAATCTCAATCATATTTCAAACATGACAGAAACTTTAAAATCTTACTTAAAACTGATTAAAAAATGGAAAAAATAAAGTACAACTAGGCAAAGAGGCAAACCTGTTACAGGAATAGGGGATTCATCAGTTTTTAACTCGTTGAGTTTCAAAGAGGATAGTCTATGCCAAAATCCTTCATCTACCGAACTCTGAAATGGCGCAAACTGAAGAACGGGGCTATTCTCGTGTCCAGCCATATGTTTTGCTCTGTCTATCCTTTAATACATGTCTTACGAAAATTCTAAGAGAAAGAAGCTCAAATCACAGCAACTTGGCTACAAATAGAGAGCAACGAGATTTGTGAAGCTAAAAAATGATCTATGAATCAAATAAGTTGAACCTTAAGCCACTAAAATTCTTGTTGGAGATTGAAGTTTAGAAGTAGATCACATATCATATAAATACAGACAGCCAAAAAAAATAAAAAAATCCGACCAACGTCCCCCATTTATTATATAAATCCTTTTGTTATTGCGTATTGCAATCCATCTATGTATCACAAGGACTGGGAATAACTCGATTAACAAACTCAATTCTGAAACCGAGGAAGATGGTAGAAAGTGTCAATATGGTGATTAATGCTCCTTCCTTTCAATTCAAAGAGATCATATGTGTTTTCACATATGACAGTAACAGTTAGAACTCCATGGTTATTGCAAGCTTATTACACCACTAAGTACTAACCAATTGACCCTCTATAATGAATGCACTATGGCCAGTAAGTACGTATAACCATAATTATCCCAAATTGATGCATTTTAATAACTCAAACTTGATTCGTATTTGCAACTTTTACTCCCACATATACTAAGGGGGTGTTTGATAGCTCTGGTTACGCCTCTTAATAGTGCTACTGCTGACTCGGTCAACATTGTCAAGTATCCAGTGCATTTGGTAAGCTGTGCTGAATGACTCCTAATCAGTCTTGATAATCCAGTCCGATTTAGGTTGCGTTTGGTGCATCAAGCATCATGTGCTTGATGCTTAATATAATGTTGGGTAATTTGGAGGTATGATGCACTTGATCACATTGGCGGCTAGATGATGAATGTTGAGTAAGGATCTTATTCGTTAAGCAAGGACTTTGATTCTCAATCATTAAGAGGATGTTGGATATATTTATATTGAAAGAAAGAATTAAATCATGCATCCTACCTCCAAATTACCCTACATTGTATTAAGCATCAATTGCTTGATGCTATCAAACGCAACCATAGCATGATGGTTCGGTCAGCAAACCCACTGAACCACTCTAGACAACTTTGTCCCTCTATAACTTTACAAATTACAATCGTGACATGATCTTTCTGGTTGCATGCAACGCCATTCTTATCTTCTCTCAACGTCTCCCAACGCCAAATCGCCATAATCTTGTTGTGTGGCTGTGACAGCTGTTTTTTTATTGAGAATGATTTTATATTTTTTCTTTAGCTTTCTTTCGACTGAAATATTCAAAGAGGATTTTTTTTTGGGAACAAAAAGAGGGTTTGTTCAAAATATCATTTCAAATTATAAGTAATACTCTATCCGTCCCATATAAAACGATCAACATAAAAGCTAGTTACACCAAATCCACAGCAATAACTTGCAGTGAAACAAAGAAAGAAAAATAGAACCCTAGGACAGTATAATTCACAAATAAAATCGAAAAAAAAATGATTTAATAAAGATGGGTTGAGATTTAACGATTCAGCTACAAACATTGTATAATCAACAAAATTCTCAAAAAAATAAATCCACAAACAAAATCATAGCACACACAACTGAAGCAATAAACCAACATATGCAACATAAAATTCATTACAGGAAGCAGAAAATTGAAGAAAAAACCCTTTTCAAGTTACCTTAGCTGAGAGATGGTAGAAAGTTGTAGATCGAGAGATTCCTGGCAAGAATCCGGTAGTTTGCTTTCGAAAGAATCTAATAACTGGCAATCAATTAATTGAACGCTGCTTGAATCTTGGATTATTAATATCGTTGACGGAATTCAAGTATAAACTACTAGGATGAAGATGAACGCCCCTCTACTTTTCCCAAGTTTCTTAAACAATCCCTTTTCTTGATTTATTAGTCCTCTCTCTCTCAAATAATTTCTCGCTCAAAATAGGGCTCTACTCCTCTACTGAATTGTCGAGTCCAAATTCAGATGACTATATTGTCATTAATGATGATTATACTCCTCCCGTCCAAAATAACTGTCACTTTTGGACCAAAATTTTGATCTAAAATAATTGTCACTTTTGAGCTAAATGTCTCTTTTATCCTTGCATTGAAACTTGTTTTCTTTTATTAGTTGTCTTAGTGTGAGACATTAATGTATGAAAGTTGCACACTTAATAGGGATAAAATTGGAACTTTTGTCATTAAATCATGATACTAATTGCATTTCTTAAGAGTTGTGCAAATGTCAAAAGAGACAGTTATTTTGGACCGGAGGGAGTAATAAACTTGTTTAAACCATCAAAAGATAAATAAAACCATTAATAGTTTTGTCTCATTTGACTTTTTATAGTCAAACGCACGTTAACTTTGATCATATATTAATAATTTATCAATTAAAGTCATTAAAAATTCACAAAATCATACCAAATCAAATGAGACAAAAAATTTGAGAGAAGGAGTATGATAGTCACGGGTCAGATTAAGAGTGGTCGCCTTTATTAAACTCATTTCAAGTAGGGAGTTGTATGGTGCTCATAATGAATACAAATAAGTTGTCATCCCTACATGTACATGTACCACAAGTTATACATATCAATTGCCAGTTAAATTACTAATAATATAAAGTGTTAGGAAATTGTTGTAAGCGCAAACTTGTTGCTTCGCTGCAACTTGTTTCAGAGTTGGCCACATCCCCAACTCATTGGGGGAGTAAGCTCTACAGTTGCACAGCATCTCACACTATATACTTCAACTGGATGCAACGGTTCTATCCATATACAAATAATGGTACCATAAATTTCAACGCATATTATTTTATTTTACGATGTTCTAGTCAGGAGGCAATGAGGAGGGTCGAACTCTAAACTTCACAAATTGTGAAACTTGATTTTTATCAGCGCCGGACCACTAATTTGAAGACAGCTTTACTACGGAGTACTTCTTAATCGGAGTTGGCCTCTTAAAAACAACATCAATTACTGTTAAAAGTTATCCCCAATTAGTTCATACAAATCAAATATGAATTGTTCTACCAATATCAATTATACAACAGAGTAAAAAAAACAAAATCTTAGGTATATACTATGGGCATCTCAAATTCACAACTTTCTAAATATATACATAAAAAAAATATTAACATGATCAGCAACTTCCAGGTTGAATGTTAATTGACGAAAAGTCAAGATTTTTATCACCCAAAGATCAGTGCTCTCAAGAAAGTGAGCTTGAATGTTCAAAAACAGAATACCTTCTCCGCTTGTTAGGAAATGTCGTCCGTGGCGAATATTCCGATGAAAATGAAACTTTTTCCACAATAGAGTTGAGAGCTTCACGGACAGAAGAACAAACAAGATCTTCATCTGCGTTGCCACTTTTTCCATTAACGGTGAAATCAAAAACATTCTTCACCCGCCCTCCTAATCTTGAGATTTCAGACCTCACAATATTTATATTGAGGGCATTAAGGTCTTGTCTGAAATCAGACATGATCTCGGGTCTGGATTCACAACAAAGAGTTGCTCTGAAAGTAGGATTCCGGTTATTTGCAGTTGTCTCAGAAAGTGCTTCAACTCTCACTTCATCTTCACCTTTGGGAATGAGTAAACCTTTGCTCGCTTTTGTTGCAGTTTCGTTTAGTAGTTTTACTTGGGTGATGACTTCAGCCAGTAAAGTAGCTTTGTCCATCTGTTTAAACATCAAAGTCAGGGTTAGGCTAATTTTGGATATAAAGGCTCTCATTTTGACTTACTTTATCAACTCAATTATACTTTGATCAACCATATTCAAAAAAAAAAAAAAAAAAAAAAAAAAAACTAGTTCTTCCTTATAAAAGTTGCTATTGATAGTTGTTTAGTTGTATTCATAGTGCTAGTTTGGCACACACCAATATTCAATAGTATAATCGTTCTGGAGCGAGGGAGTATTAAGCTTATGTACACAATACGTAGGCCAAGAAGATAATTCAATTACTTCTGAGGCAAACTCCCCCACCCCGCCATTATATTCTCTCCTTGTGAGAGTCTATGTTTTTTTTTTTTTTTTTTTTTGACGGAACCTATGTTTATCTTTTTATTTGTTTGTTTGTTGTTGTTGTTGTTGTTGTTTTATTTGTTTTGTAATTTGGACGACTCTTGCATTCTTACACAATGAAGAGGTTGCCATTTTTCTTGCTATAAAATGATGTTTCACGAATTTTGGTATGATAGGCAGGCATTTCTTCGTCAACTTGGATTCTTAAATTTATCGAGTGCTCAACGCAATATATTTCAATGGTGGCATTTCTTAAATGCCAGATTAAGGCAGTGTACAAGTTTTTCTTGGAGTGGAATCCGTACATTTCAAAATTCAGTTTGGAAAGATCATTGTTGTATGTTAAGAGATGATATTATTATTGATATTGAGGTGAGCCTCCAACATCTGTGGAGCGTCATCATTGTTTCATTATGAATGCAAGTGATTTAATCGTTTTAAAAAAATAAATATTCTAAAACGCACTCTTACGGATCAAGTAACGGTGGCCCGATCCTAATAATAGAATGTTTACTACGAGAAAAAAATGAATTTTGCAAGGTGAGTTTAAATATTACTCCATCTGTCAAAATTTTATTTTTAGGGACATTTGATTTTTTTTTACGTTTTATATCGTTTAGTGACAGATTCATATATAATCATCTAATCCTATTTTCAAACATTTAATTTTGCATATATAATCCAAAGTTTCATAAGAGGGTTTAGTTGTGAGCTGCAGGTGATCATTCAGATGACGCGGGATGTCTATGGCAAGCGGACTACCAGATGGCACAAGGACGTCTATGGCAAGCAAACTACCAGATGGCGCGGGACGTCTATGAATGATTACAACATCAACATGTATCATTCGCTGTAATAGGTTCGATAATGGTGAAACTCCATAAGAATTTGTAATAGATAGGGCTATAGATCGGTAGGGCTATACATAGACTGTAATAGACTCCATAGGAGTTTGTAAACGATGTCAATTGCCTTAAATGAATGATATGTGTTTTGGTAAATAAACAACAATAAGAACTAAATTAAGCAAAAAGTGTTTAGTCTTTGGATTGAATGGAGGGTGCAATGGAATATAATTATTTGAATGAAGAAAACGATAACACAATGATGTATACGAGGAAAGCCCTTGAGAAAATGATCTCCCCGGCACAAAACCTCGGGAGGTGTTTGTGAGCACCTACCACCCCTAAACGGTTGTATTGATTGTTTCTTGAGGTTACAGGGAGTGCTAATGGCGGAATACAATTATGAGTATGTGAGTCGTGAACGTGTGTTTGTGCTGCCTTTAGCTAGGTTTAAATACAAAAAGAAGATAACCCAAATCTGCCCTAACTAACTTTGCTATAATTTCGGGCTCAATATCCTTTGTGACTCAGTCCAAGTTGCCGTTGATAGGAGTCTTTACCACGTTTTAAATAGCAGATAATTATCTGTAAAAAAAAGGTTAATTATGCAGTAAATAAATAAATTAATTAAATTACTTACAGCGCTATAATTGTCGGGACGTCGATATCTTGAAGACGTCGTCGTGTAGATTTTGCCCATAACAATTGCCCCCAAAACTTACCTGTTACAGACTACGAAGAGGTAAGTTTTTCAAACCTCGAAACTGATGACGGTCATCGACTGGATCACTGCTTGGTAGAAGTGCTTCCACCCTCTAAAGGTTTGAACGTGCTCTCTTTTCTAATAAGATTAAAAAATCTTCAGGAAGAAGCAACAGTTTCTTAGTATATCAAGGTATTATCATTCATAAAGATATCCACAAGTATCTTTTTCCTTGAGATGACCTGCACTTCAAACTTTGAAAATATATATTGTTCTTTTTATTATTTCTTTGTTTTATTCAGGATATTAATTTCTTGTGTAAGATGTAGAAATCATTATATCACTTAGTTGACATGTTAATGCCAAAAACCGGATGTCTTTAAATGACATGTCAATGCCATAACCAATTGAATTTTCTTATGGTCAATATTTGATTAAGTGGAAATGGGGGGTGCGTATATAGAAACATACGTGCCCATTCCCCAACTTAACCAACATTGAAATCGTGCGCTCCAGGCGAAGGTGTATCAACCTTAACATCAGTAGAAAGAAAGAAATTTCTTTAAACCTTAGAAGCGATTGAGTACCTTACACGGGAGGTGAGATGGCCAGTCTTCAACGTTTGTCTTCATAGAGTCTCGGATGTTTAAAATCTTGCAAAACGACGACATGTTAGAAATACGTGACATCTTGACTGATGTCACTTTTATTAATGAAAGAAAATAACCTTGCAGAAATAACATTATTTAATAAAGATGGAAATAAAATGAAATTTAATTAAAGGGAAATTCATACCTGTATTATTACCTGAGAGAGGATGTCGATCACATAAAGTATTGTTTAAGATGCACAGCATTCCAACTTCTTGGGACTATTTGACCATCTAGGGTGGATAATCTGTATGCCCCCTTTCCTGCCTCAGTATCTATCAAATATGGGCTTTCCCACTTAGGAGCTAGTTTGCCCACGTTGACTTATCTTGTGTTTTGAAAACCTTTTCGAAGCACCAAGTTTCTCAACTTGAAATTAAGGAGGTTCTTGTTATAGGACTTAGCAATCCTTTGTTGATATGATGCCATTCTAATCCTTTCTAGGTCTCTTAGTTCTTCAACAGTGTCCAAATCATGAGATAGGTTGACATCGTTCTGCTCAGATGTTAGCAACCGGTATCTTGTTGTCGGAACGATGACTTCCGCAGGGATGACGACTTCTGCTCCAAATACCAAGGAATATGGTGTCTGTCATGTTGCATTCTTTGGCGTGGTCCTGTCTGGCCATAAGACGAATGGAAGTTCATCAGCCCAGTGGCCCTTCTTCAGATCTAACCTCCTTTTCAAGTTGTTGATTATAATCTTGTTACTAGATTCTGCTTGTCCATTGGCTTGAAGGTGCACAAGCGAAGATGTCACCATCTTGTCTCCCCAGCTGGTCAAGAAGTCCCTTGTCTTCTTGCTGATGAATTGGGACCCATTGTCGCAGATTATCTCTGATGGTATACCAAACCGGCTGAAGATGTTCTTTTTGATGAAAGAGATGACTTCTTTGTCACGAACTTGGACGTATGCTTCTGCTTCTATCCACTTAGAAAAGTAGTCTGTCATTGCAAGCATGAATACCTTCCCTCCTGGTGCTTTAGGAAGTTTACCCACGATGTCCATCCCCCATATCATAAATGGCCAAGGGGAAAGAATGGGATGAAGCAGTTCTGCTGGCTGGTGCAGGATATCGCCATGCTTCTGACATGAATCACACTTCTTTGCATATTTAATGGCATCTTGACGCATTGTAGGCCAAAAGTAACCCATCCTTAAAGTTTTGGTGTATAAGCTTCTGCCCTCAGAATGGTTGCCACAAATTCCTTCAGGGAGTTCCTTAAGAACTTCTTTAGCTTTATTGGGTTCCAGACATCTCAAATATGGACCTGCAAAAGATTTCTTAAACAGTACATTATCTATTAATAGGTATCTTGAATTTCTTACCTTGGATGCTCTAGCATTCTTCTCATCAGTTGTGATGGTGCCGTCTTGAAGATACTTGATGATAGGATTTGTCCAAGAAGTTTTTGTCTGACTGTCTCGATCCTCTTGGATGTCGTCATCTATGCTGAAAAGCTCTAACTTTTCTAGAGCAGGAATGTTGACATGAATGATTGGTATATTGGTTTGAGAGGCATTTTTTAAGGCTGATCCCAAGTTTGTAAGGGCATCTGCTTGAGAATTTTCTTCTCTTGGTACCTATTCTAAGGAAAAGCTTTGGAATTTTCTTGCCAGGATTTTCACGATCCCCAAGTATGACGTCACCTTGGCATTCTTTGCCAGCAATCAAGGCCTCGTATTCTGCTTCATTGTTGGTAGCTTTAAAATCACATCTTATGGCCTGGGGTATGATGTCCCCTTGTGGTGACTTTAGGACAATACATGTAACGCCCCGAGTTCCCGGGTCCGATATGTAACCCGTAACCCGACACGCCATTTCTAGAAAACGACAAATAATACCCTGAATACTTCATTTAAAATAATTTGCGGAATACATACTATCATAATACATAAAGGTTTGGAGTTATACTTAACCCTCACACAGCACAGCACACATGTCGGTACACCCTAGAAAACAACTGGTACATATTTTACAATTCTACCCCAAAGTATAGAGTTATAATAACTCAAGAACCACGTCCTCACAAATAAAAAAAAATGATACAACTTGTAGTCACCAGTCCGCTGACACGTGCCTCACTTCGTACTATCACTAGCATTCCTGTGATCTAAAAATTAAACAAGGAAAGGGGTGAGATAAAATCTCAGTAAGTTACCACTTATCTACATGACATGCATACATGTTATCATGATGCAACATAATATCAAATAACCCTCTCAGATCAAGTAGCACATAATATTGGGAGGTTAAACCAATCCATGACGCAACACGTATAACTGGAAGTAACACATTTCAAAGTATATTTCTTCCACCTTATACCACCATACCAAATCAAGAACCGGTACCGTCGTTGTCGATGTTACCGCTGCAGCCGTCATTCACATTTGATGCAGCTTCACCATATCAGCGGAGACCCGTTACCCAATATCTCAAACCAAGAATAAAAAGACCTATTCAATCATTGTGCATAATGCTCCAATAATTGGGAAAGCTAGACTCCTACCGTGATCAAGAGTAGGAGCAAACGGTCACATATTCATAGATTCATGGTTATTACTTAGCCCCAGCACTCATAATAAACATGAACCTATACACCCCCGAAACAACAAGCCAGATGGACACACATATAAGTACACAAGTAATATTTACTTGATATAACAAAACTAGCACTAGGCCCAAAGTAGGGGACTAGTCCATTAACCACATAAATCACGTAAGTACAATTGCATAATCTCGTTAATTTCAAATTTTATCACATTTGATATTCATCATTCACCAATTAAGCCCATATATATTAGACTTAACACTCATAACAACCTTCCCAAAACACTCCTACAATTACCCTAGACCAACCTCTAGGCTAAACAAAGATCACCGTTTAATTCACCCATTTGAAACCATTATTCATTCACAAGGGAGTGTGTGCGGCCACCCATAGAGGGGTGTGCGGTCGCCCACTTAAAGAAAAACCAAGAACAAATCCTTCCAGAAGATTGTGCGGTCGCCTGCCCATTTTGGGCGGCCGCCCAAACTTCACGCCAGGCCTAAAACTGAGAATTGTTATACTCCCTTCGTTTTACCGTCCCAAAAGTATAACACCTAACATTGGTCAACGTTTGTACCCTACACCACTGACCTCAAATTCCTTACAAGAGCAATATACCCCTACTAATAAAATCTTGAAACCCAAGCATAACATCCTTACAACCTAACTATACTAATTTTCCCAAACAAGAGTATACTTCACCATTATTGAAAACCACAATACATATAACATAGATCAATCATTTTAACAATTAAGGGGAAGTAGTAACTTACTTCTCAAATACCAAGCTTACCCAGAACCTATATTTTCATACTCAGTTTACACATCTTCTATGGGAATCAAACCCAAAAATTTCACCACTTATCATTACTTCAACCCTTATCATTAAACTTCATAACTTATATCTAATCCACAACAAGAACATCACAATTATAATGATACTAATATTCGGTCTCAAACTTGCTAGTACCAATACCAATTATATTTCTTTCGGGACCATCTCACTTTTCAAATAATAGATTCACCCAAATTTCACAATATCAATCACAACTTCATAATTAACAATAAAATTACCATATATAGCATTTAAAAATCACAATTTAAGGGGAAATAGTAACTTACCTACTCTGGAGTCAAACTCGTTGAAAAATTATAATAAAAATATGTGGACGATCTACCCACCGCCCTGATCATTTTTATATAATTAGATAAGGCTTCACATATGAAATATATGAACATTTTTATAATTAAAGGAGAATAGCGACTTACTATTACGAAAATTAGACATTTTTCTGATCGGCTATAAACGCTCTTCTCAACGCCCTGATCATTTTGGTGCAGTCGGATTTTGGATCGGAGTAATAATTAAAAAAGATAAAATGATATTTAGGAGGAACTTTTATACAGAACAAGAGAGAGATGGAGAGAAATGAGAAGAAAGAAGAAAGAGGAAAGTGTCTGCGCATATGCGCAGAGAGAGGAAGAGATAAGTGTTTAAATAATTGGCTATTTACACTTAGGCCCCTCCAAGTTAAGCAATTACATTTAAACCTCCAAGTTTCAATTTTAACACTTAACCCCTTATCATTATTTACTAATACTAACTCTACGAAACTTCTACTCATGCTAGTAAATCATTTTGCACCCCAAATACTTATTATTAAATATTTAAATAGATCAAATAAGTCTCTTAAAATAATCAAACTAACACAAATTAAAATATAAAATAATATTATTCATAAAATTTATATAAAATTGGGACGGGCGTTACATCCTCCCCTCCTTAAAAAAAATCCGTCCGCGAATTTTACTTACTGAAGTTATAACACATCATCAAAACGAGTCTTATACAACAAATATGCATAACATGCGAGGGACCAATAGCTTACCGATCCTAACAAAAGAATTCTCAATTTATTTATATATACATTGGACTAATTTATTAATCCAAGCATACTCTCAGTATCACACGCTTAAATCTCAATTTCAGTTTTCATTCATTTGTATCAAATGACTCAACACATATAAAACACATAAATAAATATTATACGTATACTCAAAATGGGACTCAAGATCAACAATAATACACACCCAACCAAACATGCACTTACTGAAATCACTAAACAACGGCGGGTACCTTTCTCACATTTCATGCTCGGTTTCCCATATTACCTTCTCAATATCGTGATTACTCCATGAAACTTTCACAAGAAGTACTCGTATTCTGATATTCATACTCAAGACATGTTCTTTAAAATCGAATATCCACACAAGTTATCACCCATACTATACGTAATTCCAAAATGAAGTAGTCACATATTCACTCGAGGCTCATATATTAGGTACTCTTCAAGTTAACTCATCGACCCTTTCAGAAATTTTATAAGTCTCAACACAACAAAGAGTCATTTTTCTTCTTTAACAGTCTTGAACATTATGGAGGCGATTCCCTTTTAAAACATAAAATTCCTTACTTGAACTCAAGATCTCATTTTTTTTTTTTTTTTTTTCGAACCCAAAGTTCGGATATGTCACCAATTACACATTTTAAACCACAATAAGTGAATTTCAATAACATTTATAACAAGATAATTCCCAAATATGAGCTTCTGAATTCACTATCTCAACTACTAATTAAAATCCCTACCCAGAATCAAGGAATCCAAATTGTTCCTAAAACCCAATTTTCGAAATATCACGAACCTGTCTTATTTATAACCTTAATTGCACTACAAAATACTTCAACTAGCACACAGAACATTTAGTATTGCTTTCCATAAATCTACAACAATAACATTACTTAAGCATAAACCATCCCAAGCTTAATCAACTTCCGAAACCGTGAAATACTAAAGAGATTCTTCTTCCTTATAATATTCACTGAAATGATCATATTTCCAAGGATTGCAAGTATAGAGTCTTGTCTTTAGTTAACACTTTAAACTAAAGATACATTATAAGTCCAAGAACTCTAAGACCAAATGTCCACTTAAATCCATACCCATATAATACTAGTATCATTACACTATTCCAACCTTTGAAACAAAAACAATTCCATATATTCTATTTATCAATATAAGGAAAACAAAACAATCTACATTTTACCCTCCAAAGATTTTCTCTAAATCCTATTTTAGGTTAAAATCCTTGCTTACATACCCAAAAGAAATTACAAATTCTAATCTTTAATGGTCAGTCCAATTTAATCTTTGTCATTTATATTTACTATCCCCAAAGTTCTTTTATCCAGAAGTATTACTAACATAATGATCCAGTTAACAAAAATCAAATGACCCACACCAAACATAGTATTTCTTCATTGGTCCAAATATATACCTCACCTTAATTATCAATCCTCACTGAAGTAAGAAATTCCGAAATGAAAGAATTATATATAGTAAAAGTCAAAATAAACTTAACTCAAAGTGGACTATTCAACACCATTCAACTAAATCCAAGTATACCCTTAACATCTTTCGGGTTATTTCACTTTACCTCATTTAAAATATGCTTAGTCTGCTATACTTAATGTGTTTACCATCTTAAATGATTATAACTTTCTTAATATACTCATATTGCTATAACTCAACTTTAGTCATGTACTAAAATAATTACATAATAATAATTAGTACAAATAAAAATCTATCTATCCAATAGATTTCAATCTCTAAAACCCAAAAGTATAAATTGTTACACTCTTTCCCGAGTAAATAAATTTAATCCTTCAAGATATCCTTTAAAGACTATAAGCTTAATTATTAAGTAATTAAAAATCTACGATACATCTGGCACTTGTTCTATAACCATTACTCAATGATAAGTCCTCAATCAATTATCAATAACTACTATTGATGGATCGTTTTTATCATACGTTATCTCTACATTTTCGTTTTCATTTTATTGACTTTTTGATGTAATTTAGAATAGTTTAATGTAATTTTGGTCTAATTGTGTTTGAGGAACTTTGTGAGATTATGCGTGTTTTGAGACACTTTTTAGTGTAATGTTGATGTATTACAAAGTCTTAGAGATTTAAAGGATTGAAGACCAAGAATTGCTCGAGTCAAAATCAAAGTCAAAGGTCAGCAGTGGTCAACCTAGTCAAGGAGGTGAAGAAAAGATAAAGAAAGTCAGAAAAACCTACCAGGCGCCCGCCCGAACAGTACCAGGCGCCCGCTCATTGTGAATTCTGAAAAACCAAAGTTTCTGGCCAAATAAGCGCCCGCTTGGGTATGAGCAGGCGCCCGCTCGCTCTTTCCGTACAGAATTTCGGTATTCCTTTGCCAGACGGGTTTTAACTCAATTTCACCTATTTTTCGGGCCTAGTTTTCTCTCGGTATAAATAGTAGACTGCAGTATTTTATTTGGGGGCTTTTCTTTTAGGTTTTATCAAAGTTTTCAAGGTGTAAACAAGATTTTGGGATTTATTCATCATCAAGCGTTTATCCAGGTTTATGGTTTTTAATCTTATTCTTGTGATTCTTGCTATGTCTATGAGTAGCTAAATTTCTTGTTCATGGATTGGGTGTAGCACTATTGAAACTCTATGCTAAATTGGGTTTAATTAAATATCATTCTTGTTCTTGTTCATTGAAATTGATCTTCATTCATTTAGAGATTTCAACTTTATAGATAGATATTGTTGATCTTTAAATCATTAGGGTTTAAATTATTTCACTAACGTGGATAGTTTTTACATTGACCTAGATTTCATTAAATAGATTTAATTGAGGACCTAGGGGAAATCAAAAGGATCTAAAATCAATTGTTCTTAAGAGCTTAATAAATTATTTGTGTGTGTTGTGGACCTAGCAGAATTCATCACATAAAGATAATAATAGGGTTGCTATCCGGTGACCAGACTGTCCCAATTCTTAACTAAGTGAATGATTTCTTGAACAAGTTTGATAATCTTTATTTAAAAAATAGCATAGAGTGGACATAATTGTGAAACCCAATCCGTGAATCTTTGTCATCTTGAATTCAATCCTTGCTTGCTTTGTGATCTTTAATCTTAGTTATTTTTTACTGTTTAGTAGTTAAAGTAGATTAATTAAAAAAATCAAATCACAAACCCCCTTTTTGGTTACTCTTGTGAACTAATTAAATTTACTTGTTTGTCCAACAATTCTCTGTGGGATCGACCCTCGCTTTCGCGCGTTACTACTACGGTAACTAGTGCGCTTGCTAGGTAACTATTACTTGGAATTTTATCCATCAAGTTTTTTGCGCCGCTGCCGGGGACTTGTTTTGATTTTCAAGTTAATTTAATCGGTGTATGTTTGGTAGGCGTTCATTAAACCCCGAGTTGGGTACTTTGGACGATAATATCGATAGACTCAACAGGGGCATTCCCCTTATTCGTGAGTCTGAGTCTGAGTCTGAAGCTTCTGTCACCGAGACAGAGGTAGTTTTAAGTGAATCTGAAACTTCTTCCACCGGGGGAGAAGAAATTGAAGTTGTAATAGCTAATCCCTTAATGAAAGAATATGCTAGGCCTAAGGTTGACACATCGGTGTCATGTATTGTCTTGACTGAGGCCGCTAAATCTTATGAGGCGAAGGGGCATTACTTCAGTCAGTTGCCCAAGTTTCAGGGTCTTCCCGCTGAAGACTCTTTGAACTTCTTGAGAGAGTACATGATAATTATATCAGGATTCCCTGTAAAAGAGGGGGTTACTGATGAACAATTAAGGCTTAAATATTTTCCTTTCTCTCTTCAAGGGGCAGCTAAAACTTGGCTTATGTTGCTTCCTGCTAGGAGTATCACTACATGGGATGGGTTTCATGATGCATTCTTAAAGAAATTCTTCCCGCACGCTGCTTTGGCCACCTTTAGACAGAAAATCATAGGGTTTACTCAAGAGGTAGGTGAGTCATTTCATGAGGCTTGGGATAGGTTCAAAATGTTGCAAGTACAGTGCCCCCATCATGCTTTTCCTGAGGCCCTTTTACATCAAACTTTTATGGTGGGTTTACTGCAGCAGACCAAGCTATGGTAGACAATACAGCAGACGGCTTTCTAGGAGCCAAAACTGTGGACCAAACCCAAGAATTATTTGAGATGTTGGGGGCCAATTCGCAAGAAAAAGGCTCTAGAGGGAAACCTAGGGGAGTGCATGAGTTGAGTTGTATGGATGAGTTCACTAGGCAGGTGTTTTTGTTAAACCAAAACATGGCTAAAATGAATTCTAATATGTCTTCCTCAAGTGCTAATGTGGTATCTGATTTCTGTGCTAACTGTGGATCTAACACTCATGCTACTAATGTTTGTCAAGTTGTTGCACAGTTTGATTCTGAACAGGTGAATGCGAAGCAAGGGTACCCCCCAAGGCAAAATCAAGGTGGTATGTATTCTAACACTTATAATCCAGATTGGAAAAACCACCCCAATTTTTCTTGGAGAGGTAACCCAGGAATACAGTACCAGCAGCAGAAACCTCTCTATCCTCCTCCCCCACAAGGGAATCCAGAACAGCAGCCCAAGCAATCACTGGAGGATATGATGAGGTCCATGATGCAAGAGCAGTAACAAATGAAAATGATGATGGAGCAGCGTGAGAAGCAGCAGGAAGCGGTCAACAAAAAGATGGAGACTCAGATTGGTCAACTAGCTGTGGGTCAGCAAGGGCATAAACCAGGAACTTTCCCTAGTCAAGGGGAGCAAGCCAAGGCCATTATGACTCTGAGAAATGGCAAACAGGTAAGCAATGAGGTATGTCCTAACTCTCCTTCTGAAACTGTCGAACCACCTGTTGTTGAGAATGTTGTTGGTAAGAATACTAATGGCATGAGGGAAATTCCTGTGACTGATTCTTCCACCCCCAATCCATATGTACCTCATGTACCGTTTCCTTGTAGATTCATGAGAAGTAAGCTGGATAAGCAAATGTATGATTTATATGACATGTTTTCAAAAGTGAATATTAATCTTCCTTTGTTAAATGTCATTAAAAATATCCCAGCTTATGCAAAGTTTTTCAAAGAAATTAACTCCAGGAAACCCAAGTATGGGAATGTGAGAAATTGGTTATGGGTGAAAGTGCCAGTGCCGTGGTACAACAGAACCTCCCACCTAAATTGAAAGACCCTGAAAGTTTTAATATTTCTATATCTATGGGGGATTCTAAAAAGGTGAAGGCAATGTTAGATCTCGGTGCTAGCATTAATTTGTTACCACATCATTTGTATCTTGAGTTGGGTTTACTTGATCTAAAACCCACCACAATGACCTTGCAACTAGCTGATCGTTCAATCAAGAGGCCATTGGGATTTATGGAGGATGTTTTGGTGCAGGTAGCCAATTTGATTATCCCTGTGGATTTTGTTGTGCTTGAAACTGTGAATGGTGTTGGGAATAGTCAGGATTCTCCCATGTTACTTGGGCGTCCATTTATGGCTACTACTAACACCATCATTAATGTGGGTGATGGGACTCTATCTATGTGTGTGGCTAATGAGAAAATAGAAATATCTGTGTTTGATGTCATGCAAAGTCCCATAGATGATGAGTCTTGTAACTGTGTGGATATGGTTGAGGATTGTGTGAGTGAAGTTCTGTGGCATGAGAGAGACTGTGAGGAGTTAGAGTCTTTGTTGTCAACTGGCGGTGAGAAACTTAGAGATAATGCGGATGTTCAACTGATGGCTGTGGAAAAGGCCGACGAACACCATCCTAGTGATGGCCCGTTTCACCCCCTAGGCCACTTCAATGAGAAGTCGGTGCCTTCTATTGTAACCCCTCCAGCTCTTGAGCTGAAAGACCTCCCCTCAAATTTAAAGTATGTTTTTCTTGGGGAGGGAGAGACTTTGCCCGTGATAATTGCCTCAGATTTGACTATAGAACAAGAGGCCAAGTTGATCAAAGTGCTTCGTGAGCACAAGCAGGCCATAGGGTGGACCTTAGCAGATATTAAGGGTATAAGCCCCTCCATGTGCATGCACAAAATTAATATCATAGATGGGGCTAAGCCGTCAAGAGAGAGACATAGGAGGCTAAATCCTCACATGGAGGAAACGGTTAGGAAAGAGGTCCTAAAATTGTTGGATGCAGGCATTATCTATGCCGTTGCTGATAGTGAGTGGGTGAGCCCGGTTCAAGTCGTTCCTAAGAAATCGGGCTACACGGTCACCACTAATGAGAAAGGAGAAGAAGTGCCAAAAAGGGAAGTGACTGGTCTAAGAATGTGCATAGATTTGCGCAAACTGAATGCTGCAACAAAGAAAGATCACTTCCCTTTGCCCTTTATTGATCAGATTCTTGAGAGGTTAGCCGGACATGAGTATTATTGTTTCTTGGATGGTTTTTCGGGGTATAACCAAACCCCATTACACCAGAGGACCAAGCCAAGACCACTTTTACTTGTCCCTTTGGCACATTCGCATTTAGGAGGATGCCCTTTGGGCTTGTAATGCACCTGCGACCTTTCAAAGGTGTATGACCTCCATCTTTTCTGATTTGATCGAGCGATGTGTCGAAGTCTTCATGGATGACTTCTCGGTATTCGGTGACAGTTTTGATGGGTGCCTAGAGAATTTGACAATGGTTTTGAATCGTTGTTGCGAGACAAATTTGACCCTTAGTTGGGAAAAATGTCATTTTCTCATGAGGCATGGAATTGTGTTAGGACATTTGGTGTCAAACAAGGGGATTGAGGTAGATAAAGCTAAAATCGATGTGATTTCAAAATTTCCTCCCCCTGTGTCGGTTAAGGGTGTGCGAAGTTTTCTAGGCCATGCAGGTTTTTATAGGCGTTTCATAAAAGACTTTTCAAAAATTTGTAAGCCTTTATGTAACCTGTTAGCTAAGGACACTGAGTTCATATTTGACCAAGAGTGTCTAGAGGCCTTCAATCTGCTGAAGGAGAAGTTGACGTGTGCCCCCATTCTATCTAGCCCCAATTGGTCTCTACCTTTTGAGATCATGTGTGATGCATCAGATTTTGCGATTAGGGCTGTCTTGGGGCAAAGAGTGGATAAATTGCCTCATGTGATTCATTACGCAAGTAGAACTTTAAATGATGCACAACTGAATTATATTACCACTAAAAAAGATTTTTTAGCAATTGTGTTTGCTCTTGAAAAGTTTCTCTTACTTGCTTGAGTCCAAGGTGATTATCTACTCTGATCATGCTGCACTTAAATATTTGCTGAATAAAAGGATGCTAAACCTAGACTTCTTAGGTGGATGCTCCTACTGCAGGAGTTTGACATTGAAATAAGAGATAAAAAGGGGACTGAAAATGTGGTGGCAGATCACCTATCTAGGCTTGAGGACTTCACATTCACTAGTGTAATTGATGGTGCAATTCCGGTTAATGAAAATTTTCCGGATGAACAACTATTTGCTTTACATGTTCATGAGCCTTGGTATGCGGATCTTGTGAATTTCATTGTTTCTAATATTATGCCACCTCACTTCACTTATGATCAAAAATGAAAGTTTAGATCGGATGTAAAGCACTACATTTGGGATGACCCTTATCTGTGGAAAGTTTTCCCGGACAAGATAATTAGGAGATGCATTCCGGAACATGAGCAGGCTAGCGTGTTGAGATTTTGCCACGAACTCCAATGTGGGGGTCACTTTAGTGGGCAAAAGACCGCTAGAAAAGTATTGCAAGCGGGTCTATATTGGCTCACTTTATTTAAAGATGCTCATGACTTTTGTGTGAGGTGTGATAGATTCCAAAGGACTGGCAACATAGAAAAGAGAGATGAAATGCCCTTACAACATAATTTAATTGTTGATATTTTTGATGTGCGGGGTATCGATTTTATGGGTCCTTTTCCCCCTTCCCAAGGCTACTTGTACATTCTTGTTACTGTAGATTATGTGTCTAAATGGGTGGAAGCAATTCCTACCCGGACTAATGATGCTAATATTGTTTGCAAGTTTGTGCGTGAAAATATCTTTGGCAGGTATGGAGTGCCGCGTGTCATTATCAGTGACCAAGGGACGCATTTCACAAACAGAATGTTCAATCAAGTGCTAAAAAGATATGGGGTGGGTCACAAGTTGGCTACGGCTTATCACCCTCAAACTTCGGGCCAAGTGGAGGTGAGTAATCGCCAAATCAAGGCGGTGCTTGAGAAAACGGTGCATCCAAATCGTAAGGACTGGGCTGACAAATTGTGTGATGCACTGTGGCTTATCGGACTGCATACAAAACCCCCATTGGCATGAGCCCGTACCGGATTGTGTATGGAAAAGAGTGTCATCTGCCAGTGGAATTAGATCACAAAGCATATTGGGCAACCAAGCAACTAAACATGGATTTGACTCTAGCAGGGGAAAAAAGGTTGCTTGACTTGGATGAGCTTGCAGAAATGAGGCAGGATAGTTATGAGAGTGCAAAGTTGTACAAAGAGAGGACAAAAAGATATCATGATAAAAACCTTAAACCCAAGTTTCTCAAACTGGGTATGAAAGTCCTTCTCTTTAACTCTCGCCTCAAACTGTTTCCCGGAAAATTGTGTTCAAGGTGGACGGGTCCTTATGAATTGGTTCGAGTGTTTCCCCATGGAGCTGTCGAGCTTAAAGATTTGAAAGATGGGACAATATTTAAAGTGAATGGACACCGAGTGAAGCCATATTATGAGGGGCTGTCTATTTTGGAAGACATCAATGAAATTAATGTAATTGATTTGACGGACCCGGAGGGAGCCACTTAATATTCATGTGGCATTATGTCGAGCCAAAGACTTAAAACAAAGGCGCTTGTTGGGAGGCAACCCAACCAGGTATCATTTTATTGCTTTATGTTTTTCCTTTCAGTTTATCATCATTTTTGAATTGGGAGTATGTTGTTTTCTTCAATACCATGAGGACATAGCACACTTTTGGTTTGGGGGTGGTGGTATTCATATATATATATATATATATATAAATAAATAAATAAATAAATTTGCTTTCATGTCTTTTATTTTTGGGTCGGTTCGAACTACGGTGACCTGAGCCCCTTATTGTCCTAGGGGGAATGTAGGCAACGAAAGTGCGGTCAGAAAATTTGTCCGTGTCATCCTTTTTGGATCTCTCCGAGTTTGTGGGTTTATAGGGGAGTGTAAATAGTATCACCCTCCAAAAAGATTTTCATTTTTTTGAGTCATTTTTATTTTCATAATGGATATTACGCTTGTGATGTTTGTTTGTCGTGATGTGCAGGAAATAAATTCAACCAAGTGGTGGAGCGATCAAACCAGCAGTTAAAAAAAAAAAAAATGCTGGAAAAACATATCGATCGCCCTCTTGGTGTACAGGGGGCGCGCGCCTGTTCAAGAACGCGCAAAATATGATGTTTTTGCCCAAATAAGCGCGCGCCTGGACCTTTGTGGGCGTCCGCCTGGTTGTCGGGTTAAGGAATTCCCAGTTGGGTCAAAACGAGTTTTTAGGGAGGTTTAACCTAAATCTAATCATCTTCTCCAAGTTCTCTCTCTCTAAAAGCCCCCCCTCAACCGCCCCTTTCCCTCTCTCCCTACAAATCTCTCATCCACACTCACTCACACCAACCTACAAACACCCAAACCATCTCCCTCTCCTCACCTCATAACAATTTCAAGCCAAATCCCCCATTAATCCGGTGATTTGAAGATTTTGGGTTCAAACTTGGAAAGAGAATCGGGGCTAATTGAAGGGGTTCGGTTCGGAATTGGAAGGCGTCAAAGAAGGGAAAAGTGTTTGTGAGAGCTTGGGAAGTCCGAATATCATCTTCTCCGTCTCCGGTAAGAATTTTCCGGCGACCTCCGGCGAGATTTTCCGGCGAGTCCGGGTAAGAGCAATTTACTGATTTAAAATTTGTTAGGGGTTGTCGAGGTTGTTATCATGCCACCAAGACAAGAGGTCGAGGACGTGGTCGTGGTTTCCCCTACCCCAAGTTGAGCCGGATTTCGATAACACTCGTTTTGTATCCCGGGATTCACAAAATTATTTTGAAAATAAGCAAACTAATGGGGTAACGGTGGAGAGAGGATATAATTTGACAAATTGTGGGTTAGATGCTATCATCGAACATTACAACTTGAGAAGATTGTTGGCCGTGTCGGCCAGATGGGGTCGAAATTGCTTGTGCAAGAATTCTATGCAAATTTTCATGCAGCGACTGAGGCCCCCAATGTCTGGGTTAGGGGATTTAATGTTGATGTGACTGCGACGGCTATTAATAATTTCTATGGGTTGTCAGATGCTGTGGCGGAAGGTAACTGTGTGTATTGGGAGTTGAAGAGGAATCTCCAGAATATGGACCGGATGGATGATACCTTAGCCCTATTTGCAGGAGAGTTTGGGGTGAATATTGATAGGGGGAACATCCGAAGTGGCTACTTATTTCATATTAGTGAGTTGCGGCTGGATCTAAAGGCATTGTATCGCTTTATTTGCGAGAGGATCATGCCTTCCGCTCACTATCAGGAGGTTCACTGGTACAGGGCCCCTTTGCTCTATGCTATGATAAGGAGGATGCCGATAAACATTGGGGGCATCATGAGGAGTGAGATGGGGGTCTGAGCTAGGTATTTGGAGAACAAGAACTATATGTTCCCCATTATGATCACTACGATGGCACAGAGGGCAGGGGTGCCTATGGAGGGGTTCCCCAGACTTTTAGCTCCAGGCACCACCGTGACTAAAGCAACTATAGAAAGTGGGCGAGTGCAGAGAGCTCGGGTCCCAGCTCTAGCTCAGGCTGCTGGCGGTCAGGCCATTGGTGATGAGGAGGAAGAGGATGATATCCCGGCAGAGATGACTCAGAGAGAGATGAATTACTATTTGTCGGGACAGATTCAGGGGTTAGATGATATGTTCAGAGCTTTTCAGCAACAACAATTCATGGTGAACTATCAGAGAGAGCGGAGGGAAGAAGAGAATGATCATAGGATACAGAGGATGGAGGAGGCATTGTACGCCAACATTCGGGAGGATCAGTATTTCAGACAACGAATGATGGCGCATCATTTTCCTGGTGAGCGGTACCCACCGTTGACTTACCCTCCACCGCCTGAGTATGTACCACCTCCGCCACCGCCTCAGCATGGATGGAATGCTTGGGATGATATTTTTGGACCTCCCCCGTCGTGAGTAGCTCGAGGTATTTCCACTCCCTATGTTTTTTATGCTTAGTTGTGACGAGCATTGGGGGCAGTGCTCATATTTAGTTTGGGGGGTGGGAATATCGGTTGGTTGTTGATTAATGCATGTTATCACCTGCTTTGTTGTATAGTTTTTATCAAAAAAAAAAAAAAATTGAAAAAGAAAAGAGAGGCTAGGTGAAAACCCGAAAGGGCGCCTAGGCAAAAGGAGAGAAATGGAGTGAGTCATTGTTTTTACTTGGCGTGGCGTCACAAGGGCGGTTTGGAGTATTTGGGTAGGACATTTTTGGAAGTAGGAGGTTTGGTTAGAGGCGAATAGGATAGAAAATTCTCATATTTCTTGTTGGAGTCATAAGGGGGTGTTGGAGCTTTTTATGAGGTAAATCATTGCTAAGGATTATCTTAGCTTTGATTTATTTTTGAGGGAGAATGTAGTGAAAGATAAGCGTGGGGGATACGTAGGACGTTTTAGACCCCCCTAGCTTTTTGAGTGGGCCCTAGTTGGATATGCGTATTACTTTTTATTATTGGGGTGCTATCAATTAGGGCCATTTGTCATTGATTATTTGTTGTTTTGGGGAGTTATAAGGAGCAGAGTCCTTTACACTCCGATTGATTTTCATTATCCTTGTCTTGGCTTTGTTTGATAGGAGTTGTAGAGGAGATAGGGGTCATTTTCCTCCATGCTACGCTAATAGACCGGAGTTTAGATGTGGGGTTGGAATATTACTCTGGGACGAGTAATGGTCTAAGCGTGGGGGAATTTGATGGATCGTTTTTATCATACGTTATCTCTACATTTTCGATCTCATTTTATTGACTTTTTGATGTAATTTAGAATAATTTAATGTAATTTTGGTCTAATTGTGTTTGAGGAACTTTGTGAGATTATGCATTTTTGAGACACTTTTTAGTGTAATGTTGATGTATTACAAAGTCTTAGAGATTTAAAGGATTGAAGACCAAGAATTGCTCGAGTTAAAGTCAAAGTCAAAGTCAAAGTCAACAGTGGTCAACCTAGTCAAGGAGGTGAAGAAAAGAAGAAAAGATAAAGAAAGTCAGAAAAACCTACCAGGGCGCCCGCGCGAACAGTACCAGGCGCCCGCTCATTGTGAATTCTGAAAACCAAAGTTTCTGGCCAAAATGAGCGCCCGCTTGGGTATGAGCAGGCGCCCGCTCGCTCTTTCCGTACAGAATTTCGGGATTCCTTTACCAGACGGGTTTTAACTCAATTTTACCTATTTTCGGGCCTAGTTTTCTCTCGTTATAAATAGTAGACTGCAGTATTTTATTTGGGGGCTTTTCTTTTAGGTTTTATCAAAGTTTTCAAGGTGTAAACAAGATTTTGGGATTTATTCATCATCAAGCGTTTATCCAGGTCTATGGTTTTTAATCTTATTCTTGTGATTCTTGCTATGTCTATGAGTAGCTAAATTTCTTGTTCATGGATTGGGTGTAGCACTATTGAAACTCTATGCTAAATTGGGTTTAATTAAATATCATTCTTGTTCTTGTTCATTGAAATTGATCTTCATTCATTTAGAGATTTCAACTTTATAGATAGATATTGTTGATCTTTAAATCATTAGGGTTTAAATTATTTCACTAGCGTGGATAGTTTTTACATTGACCTAGATTTCATTGAATAGATTTAATTGAGGACCTAGGGGAAATCAAAAGGATCTAAAATCAATTGTTCTTAAGAACTTAATAAATTATTTGTGTGTGTTGTGGACCTAGCGGAATTCATCACATAAAGATAATAATAGGGTTGCAATCCGGTGACCAGACTGTCCCAATTCTTAACTAAGTGAACGATTTCTTGAACAAGTTTGATAATCTTTATTTAAAAAATAGCATAGAGTGGACATAATTGTGAACCCCAATCCGTGAATCTTTGTCATCTTGAATTCAATCCTTACTTGCTTTGTGATCTTTAATCTTAGTTATTTTTTACTGTTTAGTAGTTAAAGTAGATTAATTAAAAAAATCAAATCACAAACCCCCTTTTTGGTTACTCTTTTGCACTAATTAAATTTACTTGTTTGTCCAACAAGTCTCTGTGGGATCGACCCTCGCTTTCGCGCGTTACTACTACGGTAACTAGTGCGCTTGCTAGGTAATTATTACTTGGAATTTTATCCATCAACTATCGACCTAAACTAATACCTCAAAGATAGAATAAGTATTCCATCCTTTCAATATTTAAACTTAATTCCACATATATCAATCCCTCGAAAAAGTGTAGATTTAATTGTCGAATCACTAACGATATAACTATCACAACAAGTCTTTCACTGAATTTCTGACGAAGCCAAAAGAATCCCAAGAATATGCGTACCTTGGTTGCTTCTATTTACATAAGTCAATAAATGTACCTGGAGTAAACCCACTTCAAGACAATAAATCCTTAATTTCTTACTAGATTTTATGAACCATTAATTCTCTCAAAGCAATTTTTATACAATTAATTCTCAGTCTGCTATTTGGTGTATACCGCTACAATCTCAGTCAATTCACCGCAAGGAAAGCAAACTCTGATTTGAAAATATCGATCATCAAATCCATCAATATTGCTAGATCATTTAGTAATCTCCATAGTATAACCAAGAATTTATAACAAGCACAACCGATATAATAAGTTATACTAAAGATATCTCCTCATCTTAACTTTTAAGAAGATGCTCATTGTTAATACCTGTAGACACCCCACCTTGGACCGCTCACCCCGATTGCACATTTGATCTTGTGTTTCTCCCCATTTTAAGTGTTTCTCGTTAGTTTCTCTGTCACTTCCGTTAAGTTCCTGACTGACTTCGTTAAGTCCAGGGACTAAACTGAATAACAGGGCTGACTTTCTAGTCCATTCTGTCAAAATCACCTTCTCTGAGTCGCGCGCCTCCGACAGGAGGATCCAGACGCTTGCGCCTCCCGCCCCCAAAGCAGGAAGCGCGCGCCTCTGGGCGTCGGTTACAGATTTCTGGCTAGGATTCTCTCCCTTGCTCAATTTACAGGATTTTGCCCGGAAAATTTCTTGGTGACTGAGTTTTGGCACCAAAAACATCTCTCTTTCACCTATAAACCCCCCCCCCCTTTACCTCCATTTTCAAGGACCTTGGGCTCTCAATCTTACATTCTCAATAAGACACTAAAATTTCACACTTACAAAGCATTTCCAAAGGATTTCTCCAAAGAATTCATCAAGAAGTGTTTGAAGTCTCTTGAAGTCTAGGTAAGGTTATTTCTTTCCTCTTCTTAACTTCATCTCTTTTCTCTTTCTTTTTTTTTTTATCAAAGTGCAATCACCCAAATCATTTTGGGACATGACTCTAATGATCACCTCATCTCATTGAGGTCGGTTAAAGAGCTATCTCCTACATTCCAAACTCTATTTTAACCCCCTTTTTTATGATTTAAAGAAGAAGAAGAAGAACGTTTATCATTCATGTAGATTTTGATCAAGCAAGACCAACTTTAGTTGGGCAAGATGGGTGTTTCGGTACTTCCCATCTCGTAACCTAACCCCGAACCTCAAAACAAAGAATATCTGTTTTCATAATCAAGCTTAGGCTATTATCAATAGGTTTTTCTTATGTTCCTCAAAACATAGGTGGCGACTCTAAAAACAAGTTAGACATCCTAGGATAATTCACGCGCTCTAGCCAAGCCGTGGTTCCCCCGGGGTATCTACAGTGGCGACTCCGCTGGGGACGTTTGAGGGTTAAACTTGCATTCTGATCAAAATCTACATCTTTTCTGGGCATTCTGACTCCTGATGGGGGAGGCGCGCGCTTCTGGCCTCTTCAGCCTAAGGCGCGCGCATCCCGCATCAAGGACCAGAATCGCCCGCTTCTTCATGTTCTTCATCTTCTTCTTCTGCTATTCTCCACTAATCACTTCTGCAGGGGTTACAATATGCACATAGGACCAGGGCAATCCCCTGAGTCCAAAATCTAACAATCTGACAGGTGTGCCCAGAAGCACGCGCCTCCCAATAGCATCGCGCCATGCGCGCGCGTCTCGTATCAACACTCAGAGGCGCACGCTTCTGGGTTGGTTCCCAGAACAGAAACAGGTCTCAGAACAAAGTAGTATGATAGGGGTGTGGGCACAGTTGCCTGCATCAGTGGTTATTCTGAACTTCGGACTGTTTTAATTTTATGTTCTATTTTATCGGTCACACGGGTGATTCGAAAGTTGTAATTATGTGCTTATTTGTTTTTTATTTCTTTTGAAAAAAAAAATATAAAAAATATTTTGTCACCTGTTAGACCTCACACTACATGCACATATTCCTATGAATTGCTCACTATCGAGTCGCACAAGTCCAACCCCAAACCCGTCGAGGCCCGTCCTAGAAAGTTTCAAGCTCCACTCGACCTTGACTCTTTCGAAGCGGTAAACCTCAGCCCGTGGCGTAGTTCACGACTACATGCCGGGGGTGACCTTTAAGCCTCTCTTTAGCCGAGCACAAGCCACACAATTCTAGTTAGGGTTTAACACTCCGTGACTCAAGTCGGTTTCCATGTACCGAGATTTCCCTAAACTAATGCCTTCAAATCATACATGCCAACTTGTTGAAACGGACGCAATAAAAATCCGCCCCCAAAAGTGGTTATTTTGGACGAAAATAAAAATCCGTCCCCGCATGTATGCTTTACTACATTAATTTAGTTTAATCCCGATACATGTAGGATTCACAAACGCGATGGAATCCGATGAGTATATGGGACCGCGAGATGGTCTATATACTAGTGTGACGATTCCATTATTTTCTTAGAAACCCCAAAAGGGATCCATTCCCTCCGACTTATAAAAAAAAAAAAAGAGTCTTTTCTTATGTGGTTCGAGTCGTGTGCCCAACTGTGTGTTATAAGCCTCTTCGTGGACCGCAAGTGTTATCCAAGACTGACAAGGTCCTCTTCTGCAATATAGGTTCAATTGGTACTTACAGAGTCTACCGGGATTCGGCAAATCGGTTAGTCCGTGAAGAGATCACTCCAACAGCTCCTACATCAACAATGGCCGGCGGCTCCAACACCAACAATACCATGACTCTCGAGCAACTCGCAACCATGGTCCAACTCCTCCAAGAGCAAGTCTCCACCCTTAATAAGGAGGCACAAAGCAAAGACGACATTTGGCAATCCCACCTCGACAGCCAAAGGGAGGCCCACGAGGCCGAGATGGAGCTAATGAAAGAAAAGCTCACTAATCTTGCCAAGGGGAAGAGCAAAAATGACGATGACGAATCCGAATGGACCGAAGGTTTGTTCAAAAGTCCTTATGTCAACACCCGCACCAAGAAAGTGGGAGAGCCATGTTCCGAGAACAATGAGCCCAAAATGGTGGATTCTATCATGGCCTACATCGACAAAAAATTCAATAGGCTCAACATGGGGAAAGGCTCCGACGCAAGCCTTTATCAATCATCCATCCTCATGAGTACTATGGCCGCTCTTCCTGATAAGTTCAAGATGCCCGACATAAGCAAATTCAAGGGCAACTCTTGTCCTATGGCTCACATTGAGACTTATATTTGGGCAATGGTTCCGAAGAAGGTCTCCCCCAAGGTGATGCTCAATGCTTTCCTCTCACTCTCGAGGGGGCGGCGAAAGATTGGTATGCTACTCTCCCGCTCACTGTCCGTTTTGATTGGGACTCCACCATGCTTGCCTTCAAGAACAAATACCAAGCAACACCACTCACCGGCCCACAAGGAAAGAGCTAGAGAACACTACTCAACGAGACCACGGGTCCTTCATCGACTTCACAAGGAGATGGAATGATAAACTCTCCGAGATTGTGGAAAGGCCAAATACTAAGGAGAAAAATGGACATCTTCTCAAATGTCTCAAAATTGATCTCCCGCACCCACCTAAGTGGGGCCTGCTATATGCGGATTTCTCCCAAATGTATGAGGCGGGGGTCCGAATGGACGAGTTGCTCAAGGAAGTCAAGAAAAGTGCTCCTAGCTACCGCTACAAGCCCGCTTCCAACTCCACAAAAGAGGCCTCGGTCAACGCCGTTACTATTGACAAGGGGAATTACAAAAAGGTTCCTCCACCCCAAGGGAAGAAGTCTCGAAATGACCGTATCTACACTCCTCTCCAAGGCATGACTCAAACCGAAGCTTTCGAAGTTCTCAAAGCAAAGGGTCAAGTCACACCCGTACAAGGGTACCAACCCAAGACGGTCAACCCCAATCATGCTCACCACAAAATTGTGGCTACCACCAATATAGTGGCCACACCACCGAGGAATGCTTCGTTCTCCGCA